>PVHP010011964.1:33929-44080 GCA_004024765.1 Zapus hudsonius
TGGGCTTGCCAGATCCTCTAGCCGCTGCAAACAAACTCCAGATGCATGTACCTCTTTGTGCACATGACTTCAAGTGGTTTCTGGGGAATGGAACCTGGGTCATTAGGCTTTGCAGGCAAGCACCTTAACTGCTGGGCCATCTCTCCAACTCATTAAAAATAGTGTTTAAGTAATGTGTTACATTCTTCTTTTACATTTCAGATTTTTTGTTAATTATTATATGTCAGGCAACTGAAAATACCATTTGTGAGTACTTATTACAGTTTCACTTTTGTGACTGATTTAATTTCTTGTAACAGGCTCTCCAAAACATATAAATTTAAGACCCAGTTACTATATAAATTCCATGTTGGCCTGGAACTTTGAGACCTTCCTGCTTTAGTCACCAGAATGTTGGGATTATAGGTGTGTTGCTTATCTGATCAATATTTATCTTTTATGCTTTTCTTTTGAAATAGTCTTCCTCCAGATATAAATGTTGGTTAAGGTTGTTGAGCATTTCTAAATATCTTATTTGCCATTTGTATATCTTATTTTGTGAAGTGTCCAGATCTTCTTACACTTATTAATGAATTGATTTGTATACTTAATGTTTAATTTTGTGAGCTGCTTATGGATTCTTGGCGTCCTATGTATCAACATACTACTCTGTTGGCTATCTATTCACTTATTATATCTAGTTGCACAGAAAATTTTAAATTTATATCATTGCATTTGCCAATTCATTCTATTATTTTCTAAGTTATTGATGTTTTATAGGAAATCTTCCCCTGTGCCTATATCTTGAAACTAGCCGTGGCAGTATTTTAAGTCTTACAAGAAGGGGTTTTTTGTTTTGTTTTTTTAGATTTCACCTGTCATTGGTCTAGAGTTTAACAATAAGTTCATTGTTTGGAGAGGAAGTTCCAAGAATCCTCCTCTCACTGCTTCCCCTGTGCTGAAATAAGAGATGCATGTCATAATACCAGTATTGTTAAGTGTCTTCTAGAGAATGAACTCAGGTTTCCATGCTTGCAAGTCAAGTACTTCACCTATCGCGCTCTCCCCAGCCCACATTAGTCTTTGATCCGTTTTGAATGTATTGTTGTTGTACAAGGTGATTGACAGACGCCTGGTTTTTAATTCTTCCACATTTAGAATCTTCTTTTTCTAGCTCCATTTTTTGAATTTGTTGTTTCTCCAATGCATGTTTCTAACATTTTTTGAAAAGAGAAATGGCTAAGATTGTATGGGTTTATTTCTATTCCATCTATTTTATTCCATTGGTCTAAACAATTCTATTTGCTACCATGTCATACTTCTTTTGTTACAATGGTTCTGAAACATAATGTGAGGGCAGTATGGAGCTATGTCTCAGCATTACTCTTTTACTTACAATTGCTATGGCTATTTGGAAATTTTCTGCCTCTTTGTCATTTTTAGAATTTGTTTTAGGTTTCTGATGTTAACTGTATTGCTTCTGTAAATCACTTTCAGTAATTGCAGTGTTTGAATCAGTTGTCTCTTGAAATTCATGTTTTGAATGTTTGGTCCGCAGCTGGCAGCAATTTGGAAGGTGGAGCAAGGATTTATTTCAACCTATAGTTCAATAGTACTGTCCCTCATGGTAGAAAAAGGCAGTGTGGCAGGAGACTGACACAGCTAGATACATCGTGACTTCAGTCAGAAAGTAGAAAGCCGTAAATGCTAATGTTCTTTTTTTATCCAATCCTACACCTCAGCCCATAAGAAGATGCTGCCAGCAGTTAAGGTGGGCCTATGCACTCCAACCTAATCAAGATAATTCCTCTCAGGAATGCTCAGAGGTTAACCTAATCTAGATAATCCCTCATGAGCATGTCCAGACTCCTTTCAGTTTTACAATAAATATAGATCTTTATAATCATCAAGTTAGCTAACTATAAAATGCCTGTTTGAAAATATTTTTGAAGTTGAATAAATTTTATGTATTAGCTCATTGGAAATTGAGATCTTTTAAAGTTGAGCTCGTCAGAAAAAAATAAGAGTGGATTAGCATTGTTTTGGGACTCTTAAAATGGAACCTAGAACCCTTGTTAAAGAATATTTGATGCAAATTCACAACTGATCTTTAGCCTAAATTGTCTGAACATTCACACATTGACTGACCTGCATGAACTACAAATTAGGGTCAGACTTTCTTTAGTGTTTTGAGCAACTTGTGAAAGCACTTTCTTGCTTCCCAAAATTGGACAATCTCTTTCTTACAGGACAATTTTGCTTTTGCCAGACACATTATTAATATTAATTATGAAATAGTCATAATTAATGCCAAATGGAATGTAAATAACCCCTCTTGCATTTTAAGCTACATAAAAACAATCTCTTTAAAATGTGGGAACATTTTTTTCAAGACTGATTGAATGTTGTATCTCATTGGATTGCAATCCTTGAACGCCTCAAGAAAATAATTCTTTTTTGCTGTTGATTAGGGTGATTTTATCTGATTAGGCAAGTTATTCTATCCAATGATAATGTTTTGTTGTTTACTAGCTATTAAAATAAAATACCACAGACTTGGAAGTTAACAGCCAACAGAAATTTTTTTCTGATTTTTTTTGTTGTTCTTTGAAATTTTACTTTATTTTGCTCATTTATATGTTATTGCATTGTTTTGTTGGCCTTTTTTTTTCTGGTCATTGGGTTTTTTAATTTGGTGATTACTCTACATATTACCTCTTATAGAATTTGTCTTTTAGTGTCTTTTTCCATCATCAGCATATACACACATAAACATGTTTGTGTATGTATATAAACAAAAAAGATGCCAACTGTCAGTTCATAATGTATGCTTATAATAGAGGTGTCTAGAAGTGGCTGATTGATTCACAATTTATTCATTCTATAACTAATTTCTACATTGCTAACATCAGTAGAAAACAAGAAATTGTAGGTATCTTCTCAGGACCTCTAAATGTTTCTTATGCTGATACAGGTTCATGAAGATGAACACAAAGAACCCAACCACACTGAGGGAGCAGGCTATCCAGACCCTAATGAAGAATGAGCTTTTACTAATCCAAGCCCTTGACCAGATGCCAAGAATCCTTTTTGTACCAATATTCAGTGCCGCTTTCAAGGGTGGGCATAGGATGATACTGGAAACCATTGTGAAGAGGTGGCCCTTTTACTGTCTTCATATCGGAGCATTAGCAGTACAACAGCCACACTATAAAATCCTGAGAGTCGTGAGTAGTTTTCAGTCCGTTCCTTTACAGAACACTGCTTTTCGGTAAGACAAAGTTTTAAAAAGACGGGTTTAGAAACAGTGTGCTACACTAGCCTGAAAACCTCCTTGGGGTTTATGGGTGAATGCTGAAACTGTATATGAGAGTTTTGGTACAAAACTTTGGGTAAAGACTGCTGACTTACAGTGTTGGTTGTGGAATGTGAAGGATTGTAGAATGTGAGGGATTGAGGTTTCTCCTGAAGGATTTATATGCTGGTTAGTGGTACATAGAAAAAAGCATGACCATTTAGGCTGGTGAGTACTGGAGATTAAGATGGTTGAATGGCATAAGGTGAACAGAGCAAGGGTAAAGGGATTTTTCTATGTATGTCATCATAGATGCTAAGGGGTTACATTAAGATTTGCTACTTCTCAAATGAGTTTCCCTACAGGAACTCTAAACTGAAGATCCTAGATGTGAGGCACAACACCAGTTGTGAGATCACATGCCCTGAATTCTATACCAGATCCTCTTTCTGTTTGCATTCTTGTGCTTTCAATGACTATAAGGAGGATATTTTAAGTTCAAAGCCTGGCATTCAACCACGTATGAATTCTATGGAAATAATAGTGAACCTTTCCCTCGATGGTACATTGAGTGAAAGGAGATTTATTTCTTTGGATATGGATAAAGTTGGGCAGAGTTTAGGGTTTTTGCACCTCTGCTGTCGAGAATTACAAATTGACACATTATCTGAATGTACAAACACATTGAAGCTATTTAGTCTGCTCTGTGTTGATAACCTGAGCATTTTTCATGCTTCTCTGAGTGGACTCAACACTATTTTGTGTAAGCTGAAGCACCTTGAGTCACTTAGTCTGACTAGAGTCACTTTTAGATTTTTGGAAGGGAAAGCCTTCCAAAATTTTGTCAAGTATCTTGGACAGATAGGCAGTCTCAAAAAGCTCACCTTATCCAATTTCTCCATCAAAAATCATCTGGAAATGTTGCTCAGGTGAGGGTTTGGGCAGGTGCTTTGTAAACTTGAAAACCGTGCTGTTAAGTCAGGGGAGAAATATGGATGTTCCTAAACTACTTGTAAATATTTTCTTCTTTGATTCCTGATGCAAGTGTGAAACTGGCCAGGAGAGTGCCTCCTCCATACTGAAGAGAAGACAAGATTATGGAAATGATAGGGAGACAGTGGTATATATATATATATATATATATATATATATATATGTATATATATGTATGTATATATATATGTGTGTGTGAATACAAAGACATGGTCATTCCCCAACATTCTAGCAAAAAACAGGAATTGAGACAGAAAAATTTTATGATACAGCACTGATGTACACTTTCATGGTCTAGTGCTCATAATGCATATCATCTATTATTGTCCTCATATCCCTAATGCTTAGAGAGTGATTGCCACTTAGAAACTGGACAAAGGGTTCTTGCTGTTGTCTGGTGCTTCTACACCAAAAAAAATTAAGCGATTTAAATCCACAATAGCAATGGATAACTATGTAAGTATTAAGTAACTAAAATTTTCTCATCTAATCTTCCTCATAGTCTTTTTTATTTTAAAAAAAAATCAAGAAATTTAAGAAGTGTTTAATGCCATGATAGCTGCAGGAATAATTGTTTTAAAGTAGGTTCTGATGACCAACGACAAAGGTTTTTGTGTTGGCTTAATATAAAATTAACATGTTCAAAATTACAGAATTACAAAATTACACAATATATTTATTTGATTTATTTTTCATTTACCATCATAGAATTAATGTAATGGGCACAAAAATAAAACTGAACACATTACGAAGGATCATAGACTATAGGAAAATAAAATGTAAAGATGTTCATGTAAGAGGAAATATGTGATAAACAGCAGCAGAAATGGGAATGCATGTGTTATGTAGGTCTTTAAGTGAGATCTTTGATATGAAAATAGTAGTAACCTAAGTTACAATGTTCAAACCAGTTTGAAATATGTGAAATAGGACATTTATGAGATATACTGTTTAATTAGCATTAGCATTTATTTGTATTCCTTTCTTCCATATTTTTAAAAAGGAGAATAAGAAATTAAAGTATTGACAAAATAATGCAGAATTGTAATAATTTGATTCTTCCCTCCTGTCTTCCCTTCAGTCTTTCAAGTTATCAGAACTATTTTAAATAATATATTGTGTAGTTTCAGAATTAAAACAATTGAATCAGAGTAGAAAGGCAACTTTTTCCAAGTCAGAAGACTATTAAGTGAATTAGTGCTGTACTGTTAACTGCTACAATGCATATACAAAGAAGTTTATTTTAGATTCATAGACAAATGCTTCCTTGTTCAATCCTCATTCTCTCAACATAGTTTTGTGTTTTCTCTCTGCAGTGGCTTGACACCAGAATTGGATCTCCTGTATCTGCCTTTCTGTGAGCTTTTGATCAGAGATTTCACATATCTGTCTGAAATGCCCCCAGGCCAACAACCTAAAGCTGTTGAATCTCAATAACAATGAAAAGGGTTTTGGGAAGACTGTGAGAAAAACCAGATTCTTCTGGAGAAATTCTCAGGTTCCCTGCAATTACTAGGGATAAGTCACTGTCGTTTAACAGATTCTACAATATCTCTTCTCCTCCCAGCCATAAACCACTGTTCCAGGAACTTAGTTTTGTCTGTAACCCCATTTCAATGTTAATGCTCATAAGAATTGTGCATCAGTTAACATCCATGAAACAGCTGAAACATGTCATTTATCCCATCCCTTTACATTGCTATGATGTATGGCATCTTCATGGCAATTTAGACCAACAGAAGCTAGCTGATGTGAAAGAACAAGTGGAAAATTTGGTAAAGGCAGCAGGTAGGGAAGATATGATCTGGATCACGTATTCTCCATTAAATCTATAGCCACATGCAGTTTCAACCCTCACATGTGTCTTTTTATGCATTCAGTGTTCTTTCCCTTAGGCCATATACAGTACATAAGAGTTTAGATTGGAAAGTCCTGGAATCTGCTGTTAGGATCTAGGATACTAATGTGCGTGGTGAATATAAAATATAAAAGCAAATAAGAAAGTTTCCAACTTCAAGCCAACCAGGATCTAAATGTTTCCTTTTTTTTTTTTTTTTTTGTCTTGACATTGTTTCTTACCAGTTTGAAAGTTGTTTAGTGCTCCTGTGCCTTGTTTATTTTTCGGTTTACCATATTCCCTATACATGCTCTTTTCCATATCAAATATAAAATAGACGCTATTTTGTTAGCTTTTAAACATCTATGTCATAGCTAAAGGTTACCTCTTCAAAGAGGTTTTTTTTCTCACTATCTTTGTTAGTCTGTTTTCAGTTACTGAGCAAAACAGATGAGTGAATCAATTTGTAAGGAGGAAAGGTTTGCTTTGTTTCACACTTTCAGATGTTTTAGATTATTACTATGGAAATTTGGCAAGGCCAAACAAGGTACAGATCTGTGACAGAGGGATATATTCTCTCCTTATATGGGTAGGAAGCCTAGCAGAAGAAGCGAACCAGGGCTCCAAATAAACTCCTCAGGATCAGACCTACTTCCTGAAAATAGGACCCCTGCAAGTTTTCTGCTTCCTCCCATAAATTCCTAAGCTGAAAAGGAAGACTTTGGCACATGCAATTTGAGTACATTTAGTATGTAAGCTCCAACACTTCCTTTGCTTCCTACACTTTTCTAATCTACCACGAATTGCTCTCTATTATTATTAATATATTTTGTTACATTCAAGTAACTCTGTACTACAATGTAAAATTCTTAACAGCAGTTTATTGTATTATTTTCAGATCAACGTTAAATTAGTTTGGCATTTTATATTCAATAAAATATTGTTAAATATGAAGTTTGTGTGCTTTTTGGACCTTTTTTTAGTTTTGTTCCTCTTTCAAATTTGGACTTTCCCATATATCCTTTACATAAAATGGCCTTTCTTGCTCTCTGAAGCACAGTATATCATATACAAAAAAAGCTTACACTTATCTACAACCAGGGTCCTCCATTGAAATTTGTTAGGAAAAAAAATCACAGAATGACATAAGTTATGGATTTTGTTTCCTGCATGAGGCCAGATTTTGTATGACTTAATTTTATTTATTTCATAATTTTTTTAAATTTTAGGCTCTTTTTAGCCCAGGCTAACCTGGAAACGCATACTGTAGCTCCAGAAAGCCCCTGTGTGGGTCCGTGGGTTAGTGGGGGGTTGCAGCACGCATCAACCCCCTGTTCGTCCACAGAGCTGGGTGAGCAGAGGCTTGGGATAGCTGTGAGCTGATGGGCAGTGGGCAGTTCTCGTTTATCGAATAGATAGAGGAAAGTCAGAGGTAGAAGCATAGGAAGCAAGGAGATTGGTAGAGGCAAGATCTGTGGGCATCTCATGAGTTTGATTGGTAGGGGCCAGTATCCTTTGGATACCTACTTTGCATAAATAAATTGAGGGGCCTACGTGACTCTATACATGTATATAGACATGTATAGAATGGTGATGTCAGCAGAGGAAATGTAGCCTTATTGTTTAGGTTTGTTATTGCAGTTGGACTAAGTTTAGGCCTTGAATTGCCTGCTTATCTCAGAGCACAGCTGTGGCCTGCCTGGGGGCTGGAGTGTTCAGGATTGCTAAGATTTATAGGGGCCCTCAGACTTTGCCTCTACTTCCTTATCAGAAGGAGACAGTCCCAGAAGCCTGCCAGACTCAGCAAAACCCTACATCCTCCATGCCCCTTTAGCAGGGTCCCACACCCCTGAACTCCTGAGTGCTGGGACTAAAGACATATACCACACACATGGCTAAATGTTTGTTTTCTAAAGAAATAGTTTTAAGGGGCACTTCATCAGCAAGTTGGGGCAGCAGTAGTTCCTTCATTAGGGTAGTAAAAAAATCTGAAGGATAAGGAAAATAGGGTTTGACTCTCAACTAAGCTACAGTGACATGGAAAGAGAAAAATCTCCACCATATGAAGGAGGTCAGGACGAATAAATACAAAATCATGATGGGACTTTAATCCACCAGACAGCAGAGGTAGAAATATTACTAGGAAGCCCACCCTGTCCTTGGGGACTCTGTATGCATATATCTGTGCATAACACCAGAAAAGGGAACACTATACAAGTAGAATGAATTACCTGAGTATTTTAAAGACATGCTAAGGATCAAGTATGGGCTTGCAAGGCAATAAAAAATTCTGGGAGCTCCAGACAGGGGTGTTACCACTTCCTTTCCTTTTTTTTTTTTTTTTTTTGCTTTGTTCAAGAACATCTTTCAGGTTCTCATAACATGGATTTGTGGAAACCTGGGTCATGCAAGCCTGGGAGAGGAAGGCACTCATTTCTATGTACAATTCTGTGATAGAAATCCAAAATACCGAGTGAATTATATTACTCTCAATTCAGGGAAACATGCATTTAACTTTTCGGCTAGAACACAGGACATTGTCATGTTATTGATTAAGGTTTTGAGGAATCGGTGGTTAATGTTCTCACTCAATGTGGTAAGTAGGGAGAGGCAATATGAGTAAGGGCTTGCTATAGTAACCTTCTCATTGCAGGGACAAAGCTTCCTACCAAAAGCAGCAGATGGGAAGAATGGTATTCCATTTGGCTCACAGTCGTAAGGGGCATTTCAAGAAGGCAAGGAAAAACATGACCATGAGCAGAGGTTAGACATCACCTCTTCCACAGAAGGTGGAAACTGCAGCATGAGTGAGCCAAACACTGGCAAAATAGGCCTAATAAATCTGAAGGGCTACCCCCTCTATCAGCAGCACAACTCCTCCAGCAAGGCTCCACCTCCCAAATTCCCACTAATGGGAGCAAATATTCAGAACACATATTTATGTGGGGCACTTAATTCAAACCACTACATTTTGCCTCTGGCCCCTATAAATTCACAACCATCCATGACATCAAATGCAATGTGTTCAGTCCAACTTTAAAAGTTCCCATAGTTTTGGGAACCAGGCTGCTGAAAAACTGCAGGAGCTGGCGGGCACCTGGGGAAACTACAGGACCCGAAGCTCGAGGACACCTAAGGGACCAGCTCTTGGGGATTATGCAGAGTCAGTGGGCAGGGATACCATGGGGAGCCAGGATTGGGGAAGCTGCTGGGGTGGACTCGTGGAGAAACCATGGTGGTCAAGGCACTAGGAAGCCACAGGGTTCTGTGGGCAGGAAGTACCATGGAGGAGGGAAGAAAAAGGAAGAGAAAAATGAGGGAAAGGAAAAAAGAAAAAAGAATAAAAAAGGGTTAAAAAGAACAGACACACAAAGGCCGGGAGGGGAGGGGTGGGGAAGATGTGCAGGATAGACATGCTGGAGACACGGAGGCCAGGTGTAGGGGCTACAGAAGAGCCCTTGTCCCAGTGGGTGAGAAAGAAAAAAATGTTAAAAGAAATAGACAAGCAAGGGCCTGGAGGGGCGGGGCAGACATGCTGGAGATGCAGAGGCTGGGGGAGGGGCAACATAAAAGCCCTGTCCTGGTGGGTGGGCAGAAAGAAAAAACAAAGTTGAAAAGGAAAGATACCCAAGGGCCTGGGAGGGATGGGAAAGACGCATAGGAGATGCATAGGAGACACAGAGGGTGGGAGGGATGAAACCCGAGGGATGCCAGCAGAGGCTGAAGGAAAGACTTGGGTGGTCAGCTGGCTGATAGGCCCCTGACAGCTCACTGCCTCCGGTAGTGCTGGTCCACTGGTCCACGATGGCGACTTTCAGTCATGAGGGTCCTGTGCCGGGAGGTGTCTGGAGCTCAGAATGTGGCTGCAGCTTCTGTCTATGACCTGGATCCCCACTGGAAACCCTGACCCTTGTTCCCTGAGGGATGCGGCATGTCTGCTAGTCAGCCATCTTCTATTAAACATATTAATTAGACATATTCTTTATTTCTATGACTTGAGATTCATATGCATATTTATACAGTTTCTTCTGTTGAGATGGTAACTAA
>PVHP010011965.1:0-43988 GCA_004024765.1 Zapus hudsonius
GTGCCACTGATGTGCTGGGAAGACACAGGAAACGCCAGCGGCTGGGCCCCGTTCTCCAGCCTCTTCCCACAAAGGCATCCAGAGCAGGGAATCAGCCATTTCTACTGGGCCAAAATAAACTTGCATTGGTTCCAGCTCTACAAGAGGCCTTGCGTGAAGCTGTCTTTGCCAAACCCTAAAAGGAAGGAAGGCTGAGGGTGGGGAGGAATGCCTGGATCAGGGTAACCCCCATCCCCAGTTTTCTCCTGGTAAAACTCCATGTAAGCAAGTCCCAGGAGGCACTGGGAAAATCTCGTCCTTTAGGGAACAAAGGGACTGGCCCTCTCAGATTGTGAGTACTTTGTTCCACAGCTGCTGGAGGAACACACAGACTTGGGTTCAAAAGCTGAGCCTGTCCTTCACCCGCTGTGTGGAATGGGCAAGCCAATCACTGAGCTTCCATGTCACATGTGAATGTCTTGAGAGCTGAATCAGGTGATGGAGATAAAAGGCTTAATGTATGTCGTGTGTGGCGCCGAAATATGCTCAACATGTGTCACTTAGTCGACAGCTACTATTTTTTATTTTTATTTTATTTATTATTTATTTTTTTGAGGAAGGGTCTCTCGCTCGGGCTGACCTGGAATTCACTCTCTAGTCTTAAGGTGGCCTTGAACTCCGATGAAAGGTGTGTGCCACCACACCGGCTATTATTAATAATGACATCTTTTAAAACCTCGTGACTATTGAGCAGCAGGTATTGTATAAATGTCACAGTTGAGCTGCGGAAAGTGCGGGTCAAGAGAGGTGGAAGCACTCCAAGGTCTAAGTACTCTTAAGCGGCAGGCTCAGAGTTGAAATTCAGGTCTGCCTGGCTCCGAGACCCAAGCACGTTCACGGCATCTCTTCTGAGCTGGGGACCCAGGAGGCTCCCTGGTTCAGATGCCAGCTTGTCCCGAGGCTGGGGGTCAGAGAGCAGCGAAGCTGGAGGCCGTGATCCAGCCGGTCCTGAGCAGCAGAGCCTCTGCAACTGGGTCCTCCTCGGAGCTCAGACCTGCCTGGGTGGCCTCCCATCCCCGCAGGGACAGCTTAGCCAGAGCATTGAACTGGACGACTTGTGACACATGGCGGGCCCTCTACGAGCCGAGTTTTCTTGTCTGTAACACAGGAGCCTCCTAAAAGCCTGTGAGGCTTGCACAAGTGTGTGCACAGATCAGCTCCCTCGTTTTCCTTCTGGCCTCTTCAGGTGAGCGCCCCTTGGCGCTCCCACTCGCTTGACCCTGGGATCAAGAAGCCCTGGGCGGGGATCTAGTGTTCATTCTGATATGTCCTCTCCGCATGTCACCCTTAATGGAAAACGAATAACTCACGTGTTCATCTCATTAGATGCTGCCCCCACACAAGTGTGGGCTTGTGCAATTCTCCAAAGACTGTCTACGGCAAGATATCTCAGAATTCCTTGTAAATCCCATAGCTTCATTTTGCTGCCAAGACTGGGAACTTCCTTCGCCTGGAAAAGGCGGGAGGTGGTGTTGGGCTGGGCAGGAGCCAAGTGCTTGCCTTCCAGGCCTCGGTGCGCCTCTAACCTTCATGGCATGGGCGTGGTGGGCTGTGAGGGGGGCTTTGCCTTCGCCTTCCCCAGCTCTAAATTCTAAAACTTTGTCTTGCCTTCCTCCGATGCCTCAGCCTCCAGCAGCCCCCTCACCATTCTCCTCCTGCCTCTCCTCCCACAAGCTCTATCTTTTCCGTCAGTCAGGTCAAATCAGCAACAGACTGTGGAGAAAAAAAGTCTCCCCATTCCTGGCGCAGGACAATCATCCAGAGCCCCTCAGTGCAAAAGCAGCCCTTCTTTGGGATGAGAGAAAGAGCAGCCCCAACCTGTGTGTCGAATGCGGCTCGGGAAGGGGCAGGGGAAAGCTCTGCTCCTGAGGCTAAGGGTGTCTGCATTTAGAAGTCAGTGGTAGTCATTTCCCTGGCTGTAGCTCGGGAAAGGCCTTCAAGTCAGCCTGAGGGCCTCGGGGCTGTGAAGTAGCCCACAGAGGCACATGGCTACTGGAGGAATGGGTAGAGTTGAAGGGGGAAATCTCTGGAGGTGAGAGTTTGGGAGGGAACTCGGCCTCCTTAAAGCCACAGTCAGAGCTGGTTTCTTGTGGCGGGAAAGGTTGGTCAGCTAAACTGTCTCCATTTTTTTTTTACCTTCAGGCCATCTGCTTTAGAGTGAGGAACACAGAGGACCGGAAAACTTTCTGAGCCAAGGAGTTGAGAAGAAGAAGGAAAAGGATTGAGAGACAGAGTGACAAGATTGGGGTCATGGGAGGCAGAAGGGACCAAGGAAGAAGCAGAGAGGAAAAGAGAAGAAAAGAGATGGGAAGAGACAAAGGAGAAGAGGAGAAGAAGTGTGTAAGAAAGGACAAAGGGGAGAAAAGCATGACCCCAAAGTGGCATCTAAGTGTCTCCCCTTCGTGATGTCAGGTTGGGAGGACACATCAAGCACGAGCCTGGATTCGTGGCCCCGTCCCCACACCCACACTTCTGGGTCATCACCACACTCAGTGCCTTATGGCCTCCCCAGTGAACACAGGATGGGAGGCTGAGCATCACACACCGAGAAAACACAAAGAATCAGTGCTTCAGAGCTTTTCAAAGAGGCGGCAGGCTTCCCAGCGTCACTACACTTGATAGGACATGAGGAACACAGATGCACCTGTCCTACCCATGAAAACACGCAGGTGCCACAGACAGTCTTTGTTTCTATTGGGATTTGTTGAATCTACTCATGAGCTTGGAGAACTGACATCTTTATGATACCAACAGAATATAGGTTAGAATATGACACCTAAGTCTGTATGAGAGCATCTGTTAATGTCAGCTCATGAAGTTTAATAATTGTACAGGCATGGAGCACAAATTAGGTTGTTTATGTTGAAAATGTAAATGGTTATTTTTATGACTTTTCATTTTCTCAATGTTTATTGTTCATATGCATTTTTTGAGGTAAGGTCTAACTCTAGCGTAGGCTTACCTGGAACTCACTCTGTAGTTCCAGGTTGGTTTTGAACTCACAGCGATCCTCCTATCTCTGCTTCCTGAGTGCCGGGATTGAAGGGGTGTGCCACAATGCTTGACTTGCATTTAAAAAAAAATTTATTGGGACTACTGAGATGGCTTAGCAGTTAAAGGCACTTGCCTGCAAAGCCTGACAGCCCAGGTTTGGTTCCCCAGGACCTATATAAAGCCAGATGCAGAGAGGGACTCATGCATTTGGAATTCATTTGCAGTGACAAGAGGCCCTGGCATGATCATTCATCATTCTCCCTTTGCCCACTAGAATGCCAGGTGTGGTGTCATGAGCTATAATCCCAGCCTTGGAGAGACAGATCCCTGGAGCTCACTGCCTAGCTATTCTAGCCAAACCAATGAGTTCTAGGTTCAGTGAGAGACCCTGTCTCAAAATAAGGGGCAGGAAGTGAAGGCAGAAGATCAGGAGGGAGCCAGCGGAATTGCTGAGGCCTAGCCAACAGGACGAGGGCAGCTGGCATGACCATGGGATCCACTGATGGGGAAAGAAGGATGCAGGCATCCTGTCCAGAGCTCGTGGAGTGTGGAGATCGACCAAGGAGGCTCCTCAACATTGACCCTGGCCTCTGCACATACACACACGCGCATGAGCATGCATCCATACACGCGTGTGCCCACACACATATACACCAACCAAAAATAATCATAATGCATATATAAGCTTTCAGTAGTTCCATCTCTGTAGCCTAAATCTAGAAGACCTGGACTCTGATCTTTTCTCTATCATTTCATACTGGTTGAGCCATATCCTTCCCAAACTCTCCAACCACTTCTGGTTTGCCTTTTGAATTATGACTAATCTTCAAAGGAGCTCCAATGGCTGAAAGATTGGCTATGTCATTTCCCTTTAAAAAAATGTCCCTTGACTCCCTCAGCATGGAGAGATGGACAGTGCCTTGACTCCTGTATCTAAATCTGCCTGAAGTAAGCGGCGCCCACCTGCTATGCTGCTTTCCCAGGGGTGTCTGAGCTGCATTCAGGGGTAAGAACGCCAGCTGCAGCACAGCTGGCCGTGCCAGGAAAACACCTAATGTTCCAGCTGACTTTTAATGAGGGTTGATATAACAAACAGATGTTGGAAGAAGGTTTGCAAGTTAAGTGTTGAAGATACAATGCATCATGTTGCTTAATGTTTCCTATAGAAAGACCCACAGAATACATTTATTTTGGAATTTAATTTTTCAGTTTTATTTATGTATTTATTTATTTGAAAGCAGAGTGGGTGTAGGGGAGATGGGAAGTGGATGCACCAGGGCCTCGATCCACTGCAAATGAACTCCAGATGCATGCACCACCTTGTGCATCTGGCTTCATGTGCGTTCTGGGGAATCGAATCAGGTTGGCAGGCTTTATTCACTGAGCTGTCTACCCAGCCTTATTTTGGAATTTTATATCAGCATAATTAGACTCTCTTGTTGAGCTAACATGTCTACAATAGGGGTATATTTTAAAATGCTTTTATTTATTTCTCTGTGTGTGTGCATGTGCACTTGCTGCCACAAACAAATGCCTGATAGACAGTGATATTTTTTGTATCTGGCTTTATGTGGGTCCTGGGGAATTGAATCTGGGCTGACAGGCTTTGCAAGCAAGTACTTTTAAACACTGAAACATTTCCCCAGCCCCAGGTTAAACTTTCAGGGGTTATCTTTAGATAAATATTCATACCCTGTAAATCTTGTTATTCTTGGTCTTCTTGTCTTGTCAGTGGAAGCAATGTTTGAGTTTCAGATGGAAAGCAAGTCACTGCTAAGAAAGAAAGGGATTTATAAATTTCTTTGGCTCTCAGCTACATACGAAGTGTGAGGCCTGGTTGACTGTCCTTTCTACCATCAAGGGTTGTGAGAAGAGGAAGGGTGAGAGAACTTGCAGGTCAGGCCCAGAACTGTTCTAGGTCACCACCATCGTCACCTCTACCAAGCTCCTCCGTAGCATGTCAGGACACAGCCTGGAGAGTTGGGAGGTTTTGAAGTGATTGTCTGAGCTAGACCCACAGGCACTCTGGGTCCAGGATGGCACACAATGGCAAAGAGGAGGGACAGGAGAGCAGGAGGCAGCCTGTGAGTAGCTGTCAAGAGAGCCGGCAGAATCGCTGAGGTCCGAGCCCAGGACTGGGGCAGCTGGCCGGACTATGGGTTCCAGGGATGGGTGAAGAAAGATGGGGTCCTCCTGCCAGAGCTCATGGCTTCAGGAACAGACTAATTTACTCCTGATTCAGAGAGCAGTGAGAATCCATGGCGTCCAGAAGGATCCCAGGCCTCCTCCTTAGACTGCTGCAGGATGTGTTCAAGATCATTAGCCCCTTTGAATGATCCTGAAGAAAGGCTTCGAAGAAAGGGGTTGTGGTAGTTTTGAGTAAATGTCCCCAATAGAATTTATTTTAATTGTGAATTGTCTTCAGCCTTCTGGCTGGAGGAAGTGTCACTTTGGCCTGGCCTCCTGGGGTCATGACACCCTTTCTAAATTGGATGAAAAATACTAGGGATACATATGCAAAAGAAAAGCCAGAACCCCAGTCTGGCAGTTCTGCATTTTTGTGAGTTACAATGTGCTTGCTTGCTTGAGGTGCTGGTGGTGGGTTTTTCTCTCTCTGCTTGCTTCTGTGAAAGGGAGCCAGCCTTTTTCCTTAACTTCCCCTGGGTCTGTTACTTCAAGAAATACTTTCCTCCCCAAAATTGTGCCTGGTTTGGAGATTCATCCCAGCAGTGTGTGGCTGACCACGACAGGGATCTTGAAAGGTTGGGATTTACCTGCATCATACAAGTTATCTATGATGATTTTCACTGCTAAAGAGACTAGAAGTTACCAAACTGGACAAAGTTTAGGTTTCCCTGCTGGCCACTAGAAGTGATGAGAAAGAATAGATTAGCTAGAGGGAAAAATAAATTAAAATTACCTCTGGGCCTGGTAATGCCTGCCTGTAGTCCCCAAGCTTGGAGACAGAGGCAGGAGGAGCAGCAGCATAAGGCTAGCCTCAGCTATATAGAGAGTTCAAGGCCAGTATGAGTTACATGAAACAGAAAGAAAGAAAAAAGAAAAGAAATTCATTCCCCTGAAAAAACCCAAACCCAAATCCCTACAAGTCTTGGGGGCATTTGACATTTGTGAATCCTTTTCTCTCCCCAACCCTCTCAAATATATTTATGGTTGTGTTGTTATAAAGACTAATCAATTAGCAGAATGTCTTAATACATTTTCTTTAACTATTTTTTTCTTTTGATTTATTGTTTTTATTTGTGAGTGTGAATGTGCACACACGTATGCATTTGGGTTCAGAGTGAGTGTGCGTGCATGTGTGTGCACCTGTGTGTGGAAGCTAAAGGACAATCTTGGGTGTCCTTCCTCAGGTACTGTCCACTTTTTTGAGACAGGGTCTCTCAGTGGCCTGGAGTTTGCCAAATAGGCCAGACTGTCTGGTTAGTAGCCCCAGGGATCCTCCTGTCTCTGCCTCCCCAGTGCTGGGATTATAGACATGTTCCACCATGCTAGCTTGTTCTATGTGGGTTCTAAGGATTGAACTCAGGTCTTCAAGTTTGCAAGGCCAGCACTTTACCAACTGTCATGGTTTGACCCAGGTGTCCCCCACAAACAAATGAATGGGTTCTGATAGATCGATCCTCAGCTGATGGCAATTCGGGAATTAGAACCTCACTAGAGCTGTGTTGTTGGGGCGGGCTTTTGGGGGTTATAAGCCAGCTTCCCCTTGCCAGAGTTTGACACACCTTCCTGCCGCTGTTTGCAGTGCTGTGGCGGAGGTGATGTTCAGCCCTCTGCTCATGCCATCATTTTCCCTGCCAGGATGGAGTCTCCCCTCGAGTCCGTAAGCCAAATAAACCCATTTCTCCACAAGCCGCTTTTGTTTGGGTTCTTTCTGTGCAGCAACTAGAAAGCTGATCGCAACACCAACTGAGCTATCTTCCCAGGCCTTTTCTTCTGATTTTAAAGGAAATTTAAAAATATTTCCATGGCTCCTTTAGAGGCACAGCAGACCCTAGAGACTGCGGCCTCTTGCCTTTCACTTTCCCTGGGACACACATCCTTGCTCCTGGTGTCCTCCCTAAATAGGGCTCTTTGGATCGAGGGACAGACTGTGCTCAAGACCTTCACACATGGCGAGAAGAAGCGCGGCCTTCCTGTCTTCACTGTCATGGTTTTCATTTTCTATTTCTAGTTCTGTGATCTTCTGCATATGAGGTTTTCATTGTGAGTCACCTTTAACATTCTCTTTGGAAGTAGGTGGGGTATAAATTATAAATAAAAATTCCTTTTTACTTCCTCAGAGTTTAGCACAATGCCTGGCTTTGTGCTCCCAGGCCTTGTTTGTTGAGTGTGCCGGTAAATGACGGCCGCCCCTTCCAACTTCCTCCCACCACCCTGTCCCACCCCGCCTCACAGAGGCTGAGAATGCACCCTTCTTTCTTCCTCTCTGCTCACCCTGGAGAATCTCTGTTCCGTGGCCTGTGCTCAGCGGCTGTCACCATGAGAAGAACCCACTCACTGTCAGAAGCTTACTGGGTGAGTACTCATGACCCTGATCTGTCACTGAGGAAACTCGAGTCCAGCCAAGGTGAAGGGCCTGCTGAGCAGCTGGTAGGACAAGAACTGAGCCAGAGTCTCCCTGTCCCACTGGGGCACAGCATGAGGAGTTAAGCCTCCCAAGATTTGCAATTTCTTGGTCCAGCTCAGATGAAACCCTGTAGGAACGCACACACGCCTGCAGCTCTGCGTTCAGGATTGTCATTGTCACCCAGGTCCTGCCATTGGCTTCTTGGAAGTTCGTGCTGACATCTCCTTCCTACACATCAGAGGGGACTGTGCCCGAAGCAAGGGTGAGATGAACAGCACAGAGCTCGAGAGCTGGAGCTGGTGACTTAACAGTGCCTATTGAGTGCTTGGAATATTCCAGGCACGGGGACTTTCTAGCGAGGCAGGGTGAGCACCCAGCAATGTGTTGGCCAGGACTGAAATGCATTCACAGAGGCATTCACAATACTGCACCCCACTGAGCTGCACGCTGGAGAGATGTACGTGATTAAAGCTCCTTCCCATGTACCCAAGAGAAGGCAAAACAAAGATTCCCCTACGACGGGACAGAACGTGCAATTTTCAAAGGAGGAGCATGTGCAGGTTTATTTAAGTCCCATTACACCAGCTCCTCCATTCTCCACCCCCAACCTACCCCCTCAATCTGTTGCATTCAGGGATTTGGGGCTCTGAGCCTTAAAATGAATTGAACAGATTCAATAGCATGTCGGGCTTGGGAGGAGGGAGAGAAGAGAAGGCGAGTGAGTGAGATACAGGGATAAATTAAAAAGAAGCAGGTTGGAAGTCAATTCATGAATCTTGTGGAGAGGAGAGGTTAGCCAGAGAGACCTGGAACATTCTAGTTGGAAGCATCCTATGAATAACTGTGATAATAGGGCCCGTTGATTGAGATCCTCCAGTGCCAGGCGGGATTCTAGTCCTTTTACATACATTAGCATATTTAATTCTCCCAACCGCCCAATGAGGTAGCTTCTAGAACAGACTCCCAATTACTGATGAGAACCCAGAGGCCTGAGGGGCCATGACTTTCCCAAGGTGATGCGGCTAGGACACAGCCTCATCCCGTGTGGAAGAGGTGCGGTCAGGGTTAAGTTGAGGGCTGGAGGAGCGTGCAGCAGGGCTGCTAGGTTTGACCCCTGGCTCACCACTGCTCACTACATGACCTTTGACCCTCCTGTGCCTCCTCCTATGTTAAGTGAGGGCTGAGGATGGCGTAACAGCATGGCTGTATGATTCCATAGCTATCGGGGTTCCTTACCATATGCCCCGATGCTAACAGGCCCCCATATCACCTAACTTCACTCTAGTGAGGCTTCCGGCCTCAGGGCTCTCCAGCCAGAGGCCTCGTAGAGGGAATCACAGGGAGGCGAAATTCTAAAAACAGGGTTTGTGGCCCTGTCCCCAAACTAAGGCGTGTAGGGAAGATGCTCTAAGGGCCTGAGCTGGGAAAACACCTGGGACACAGGCTACCCGCAGGGGGTCCTGCAGTGCCGGAGGACATGGCTAGTCCCTGTCCCCAGGGGAGCACATCTGGCCGGAGCAAAAGACTCTCCTCTCTCACCTAAGGGTGGATCAGGTGCGGTCTTCCCAGGGACCCCCATGTTCAGTCCCAGCTGTCAGAGTGCAGAGTCACAGGTGAGCTCTGGTCTGGGAGCAGGTGTGGGTGGAGGGAGAGCCCGTGGGTGCTGGGACTCAGCCACTTCAAGGACCAGAGTCAGGTAACTCACCTCACCTCTGGCCAGATCTCCATGCTCTTAACCAACCATGAAAGAGCTTGTCTCCTTTCGTTTGCAGGTGCGGGGAGGACAGCTCTGTGGCCAGCCATGAGGCCCAGCCAGTCCTCAGGCCTTCCCGTCGAGAGCTGCTGTATTTGAGCTAACGACGCAGTTTGCGTGCCAGGCTCACCTGCTGGCCACCCCCGAACGTGCCGCTGACAAAAGCCCTTTAGAGACGTTGTTGGGTGGCTGATTCTATCCCACCTGCCACGGAGGCGGCCCATCTGCTAGACTCCTTACTCCCCCTTCTTTTTTCATTTTTAACCACCGATTTTCACAGTTTGCCTTACTTATTTAAATCTGTTATTTAGGAGAACACGTGGATTGCTGAGTAAAGAAGCGGCAGCTTTCGCTCATTGAAACCTGTTCTTTCCAGGCTCTGTCGTTGGCTGTGGTCCCATGAGGGACTCTCAAGCCTGGGGTCCCTTGACCACGATGGATCGAGGACTGCCTCCATGCGGGACTCCTGGGTGCTTGGATTGTGACCTGTCTTCAAACGTAACAACATGACTCCGGTGTCTGGACTTCTGTTGTGGGAATGCTGCTTCCTGCCAGGGACGGGCACTTCTGCTGACTTGATTGTGTGACGCAGTCAGGCCACTGAGTCGCTTACTCTCAGCACCTACTATGTGCCAGACACTGGCCCTTCCGTGGGGAAAGACAGACCCGAAAAACCAATGAGGATCCCTGGTGATACTATGAAAAGAAACCATGACAGAAAGCAGAAAACGAGGAAGACAGTTTGACAGGGGTGACTCAAAGTTGGTTCCTGTGAGGAGGAGAACCTTGCACATTGGGGAGCAGGAGACTCTAGTCCTGGGTCTCCTTCCATGGTCTCCCTACAAGACCTCCTTCACCTCCTTCTCTGCCTCTGTGACTTTTAGGAGTGGGATGGGCCAGGCTCTGTGCTCTGCTTTTCGCCAAAATAACCTGGAGGGCCTGGCCTGCCTCCTAGATCAGCTGTTGAGCAGCTATGGTGATTTGAATGCCACATGTCCCCCATAGCCTCGTGTTTTTGTGATGAAGCCTCATACTTCATTCCCAACTGCTGGAGCCTTGCTGGAGAAGGTGTGTCCCTGGGGGCAGCCCTTGAGGTTTTTGAGTCCAATCCCACTGGGTGTTCAGAGGGAGGCCGTTACTGCTTCCTCCCTGCAGATGAGATAAGATGTGATACCTGGCTCTCTGCTCTTGCCATGCTCCCCCATGCCATGATGAAACCT
This sequence comes from Zapus hudsonius, assembly GCA_004024765.1. NCBI lineage: Eukaryota > Metazoa > Chordata > Mammalia > Rodentia > Dipodidae > Zapus > Zapus hudsonius. The sequence goes on from PVHP010011965.1 coordinate 10,598, forward strand.
CCATTCAAAACTAGAAGCCTGGTCTGGGGAGACGGCTCCGTGGTTTAAATGCCTGCTTGGAAAGCCTGCCAACCTGGGTCAGTTGCACACGCAGCTGAAGCTTGTTTGCAGTGTCGAGAAGCCCTGGGGTGCCCGTTCTCTGTGTGATTGTCTCTGTCTCTCTCACAAAATATTTACAAACAAAGTCTCCATCATTTTTATATTTGCATTGCCAGGAGCTACTGCACAGTAGATTATGAGTAAGGATTCTTGAATAAATTCCTTGTGGCACCCTTAGAAAGATTCTCCATTTACCTGTATCTCTTTCAGCATTTTCATATTTAGGGCACTCTATAAGATTAAGTGGTTATCTGCTACATAGTAGGGAAGTAGAAAAAGGTCACCAAATTTATTCTCCATAACACACAAAGTGTGGTAGGACTGGAGCACAGTCCTAATGTCCTTACTCCTAGCCCATTGCTTTTTACCAGTCTGGAGTCAGAAATACCAAATTTCTCAGAAATATACTTTATGGTGTCAGTTAATAACCTCTGTTTTGACCTAATTTTTAAATGTATATTTTAAAATATGATGTGGCAGCCAGGAGTGGTAGCTCACACCTGTAGTCCCAGCACTTTAGAGGCTGAAGCAGGAGGTCTGTCATGAGTTTGAGGTTAACCTGGGCTACATAGTGAGTTCCAGACCAACCTGAGGAAGAGAGAGAGACAGAGACAGAGACACAAAGAGAGAGACAGAGACAGAGAGAGATTAGCCTTTTGGCTGTTTGAGAAGCATTTATTGAGCCTCTATTGGCTACTTAACCCGGTACTATGGAAGATGTCAAGGAATCACCAATATTTCCTTAATTGTACTCAAAATTATTCAGGGAAAAGAACCCGGAGTAAGACAGTAAATGCAGAACAGGACCGGGTATGAGACAGTGTAGAGTTTGTTAAGTGTGAAAGCTCTGCATGAAGCAGGGCTCAGGCAGAGAGCCCTTTGGAGAAGGCCCTGGAAGCCATTCCCACAGGGAGAGGGAGTGGGAAAAGGAGCCGTGGTGGGAAGGCTTGGAAGAACATGCAGCCCAGTGGCAGTTCCTCAGGACCAGGCGACAACTGGAGGGGATCCTCCTGGATGTCACATCCACAAGTGAAGCATTTTTCTTCCTCAGTTGCCAGAAGTTTTCAGGAAAACAAACGCAAACTCTTCAAAGGACAGATTCCTCATCCCAAAGGATTCTAGAGGGCTGGATTTATCTCTCCAACTCAACTCAACTTAGTTCAGCTCAACCTCCATTGTCACATGACCCTCAGTCATGACAAGTCACCGCCCTTTACCTTTACTCCATCCTAGGCATTTACAATTAGAGTGATTATGGAGCTTGAGGGACGATTGGCCAAGTCTCCAGCCTTAGTGGGGGTCTGCTCTGCTGAGAGTGGGTCTCTTTTCCCTATGTGTGCACCAGGGCCCTGGAGGAACGGGCAGAAAAAGAGGGGAACCTGATTGATCTGGCTCCACCTGGCCTGGCCATTGAGGTTATGCTGGAACCAAGGTGGGATTCTAAAGACAAGAAGAGGCTCTTGGTGGAGCTGGTCCACGGCCATTCTGGACGGGTAGCACTCTTGCCTATTGCTCCATCGACATTGGCTGGTTGGGCTGCTTCTTCCCACTCAGAACTCAGGCAGCACGAATGCGTTTCGGCATCTCTGCAACCTCAAAGGCCCAAGGTTCCTCGTAGAGCAGCTCTGACTGAGCTCACTGGTCTCATCACAATGCCCTGTTCAAGGCCTGCAGAAGGTCATCCAATCCTGTGACCTTCTTCAGGGGCCAACACAGAAGCCAGTCCATACTGGTGATAATATTTAATGTATTCAAGACATTTTCTGGAAAACAATTCCTACATTTTTTTCATCCCTTCTCCCAATGTTTAACAACCCTTGTTTGGCTCTAGTCTGGACCTAAGCTCTTAAACAACACAAGCTGCTTGGTTCTCTTTGGTCTGATCGTCAGAGACTGTCCACTTGAGTGAGAAACTTTAGGCTATCCTTCATCATCCTGGGAGTGGGTGAGCGGATTAAAGAGACCAAAGAATAAGGAAGTTCCCACGGCCCTATAAAACTAACAATCACAGGCATGGTAAATGCAACAGCAGCCATGACAGATCCCACTGGTTAAACACTCACTTGGTATCAGGCACTCTGTGTGGACTTAACAAGGCATCTAATCCCAAGTAGCCTCAGGCAGTATCTGCTCCCAGAGCAAAGAAACAGCTCAGAGGTGAACGTCACAGTACACAAGTGGAACACTCATAAGTAAACAAGCTCACAACAGACATCTACTCGAAAAACCCTCTGGGATGTCTCCGACACGCCAGGCTCTGCTCTAGACGAGGCACTGAGAACATGCATGTCTACAAGCACACAGACCAAGAGTTCTACATGACTCATTTCAACCATTCCCAGAATCACAGCTTCAATGGAAGCAACTATGCCCAGATGGACAAGAGAGGCTCCAAGACTGAGTGGCATCCTCTTGGTCCTCGGGAATCAATGAGCAGAACCAGTTGCTCTTCCTCTTGACCTCTCCCTCCTGCTCCTCCCAGCTTTGGAAGTGAACCTTTCCTTGGTGCTCATCAAAGAGACCCTTTAATTTTCTGGGTTCAAGGAAGTGAGTCCTCCTCACTTCTCTGGCGGGATCTCCCCTAACCAGGTGGACCCTGCAGGTGAGCCTTGGCATGCAGAGCTTGTGGAGAGGTATATTCTGGGTTCCAGATCATCTAGAAGTATGTAAATGTACAGTACTGTTATTTTTAAAACACATGGTGTTTATGAGGACTTTTCCCCATGGGGCTGCCCCATGTTCTGAAATGTGAACATGGCAAGCAGAATGGATTCATTTTTAGGGCAGTAAGTACAACCAGATGTTGTGTTGAGGATAAAGAAACAGCAAGCTTTGTAAGGGATACAGAGCTGGGGGTGCGGCCCGTTTCTCTCGTCTTGAAGAAATGAATTTATGTTTGGCAAAACACTCCAGACTAAGGTGTTCCTTGAATGCAGTTACCAGCTCTATGAACCTCTTCCAGGTGAGAGGCCTGGTCCTTCCATTCACCCAGGTCTCAGAAACAGCAGTAACCAGGCACTTGACACAATTCTCTCATCTTGCTCCAAAAGTCACATCTGTAGAACAGATGAGGAAGCAGAGAGCCTTGGTTTGGCCAGAGCCACACAGGTAGGTGGTGGACAGGGTTGAGGTGCAGACAGGATAGATGGCCTGCAGAACCCACTTCCTTCAGACCACATTATTTCTGTAGACTAGTCTCTCTGTCTGGTAACTTGCTGGCCAGGGGCAGGAAACCTGTAGGGGTCCAGCAAGGCTGGCAAGCTCCATCCCAGGTAAGAGATGATGAGAAAAGCCTACTGGTGGCCAGCATTGAGGGCTTAAAGTGCTGTTTGTTACTGACTTCAGAACCAATGGAGAAACAAGACATAAAGATACAACCAACAATCTAGGAAAGACATGTCAATAGTTAACTTTGCTTATTTATACAGATGTAAGTGGGGGATGCCTTCAGAGCTTAGAATTCTGACCTGTAGTAAACTGGAAAGCATGCAGACTTAAGGGATCTAAGCTGTTCTTAGAAAGACAAGAGGGACCCAGAGAGGAAAAGGGGGTAAAAGTGTAAAATTCTGAGTGTGAAAAGTATAAAATTCAGAGTGTGTAAAAAGCGCAGAAATGCAGAGGTGGGTTTGAGGAAATGAGAAATAGCATCTTCTTGGCACCTGTTGTGGGCATGAGTGGTGCTGGAAGACTTGAAAATATTATCTCATGTATTTCAACCAGCTGCATTTAGTTTTGGGTGAGAAACTCTAGTAACTGGAATAAACTGCTCCAGTAAGGCTCCACCTCCCAAATTTCCATGTGAGAAAAATGCACACATTTTATTGTTCCATAAGCTTTGATAAATGTATATGCTGATGTAATCATCACCACAATCAACGTGAACATTTCCCTCACTCCCAAGAGTGTCCTCCATGATCTTTACTGGTCAGCCACCAACTGCTTCACCCAGCCTACCAACCACTAATCTAATTTCTACCATGGTAGGCTTGGTTTACTTTTTCTAGATTTCATGTAAGTAGAATCAAACAGTAAGCAGTCCTTTGTGTCTGGCAACTTTGGTTCGGCTTGTTTCTGAAATTCGTTTGAGGTGCTGCAAGTGTTAGTAGTTGATATTATTATTTTTTTATTATATTATTTATATTATTAGTGTTGAAGCTACCTTTTTGTTGTTAGGACAAAACACCTGTCATACTCAGCCACACACAGCTGGGATGAATCTTCAAACCAGGCACAGTTTGGGGGAGGAAAGTATTTATTGAAACTACAGATTGAGGGGAAGTTCTGTAACAGTGAAAGAGGCTGACCCTCTTTCACAGGTCCAAGCAGGGAGAAAAACCCATCACCTACACCACACACACAGAACAGGGAACAGGCAAGAGGGGTAAAGAGAGAATTTCTTCCCCTTTATAGAGTCTTAGGGTGGGGTCTTGCAACCCTATCCCAGACTTAATGTCTTCCTGAGTCTCTGGAATTTCCTTCCTGCTCTGCCCACACAGGAAAGGATGTTTACTTCTAGCTCCTTTGAGCTTCTTTACATCCTCCCCCTTGCTGAGAGGCTGCCTTCCTGTGAACATCCTCAGAGACCCACCCAAGATGATTAAAAAGATCAAGTTGACAACAAAACCTAACCATCCCAACACCCAACCAAAAGGAGCAAATAAGAGGAAAGTTTTTATTTTGGCTTACAGTCTCCAAGGGAAGCTCCATGATGGCAGGGAAAGGATGGCATGAACAGAGGCTGAACAGCACCTCTGCTACAGGAGGTGGAAATAGGTTCAGGAAAATGAGCCAAGTTCTAACAAGGGGGAGCTTGGCTATACCACTCCAAAATTCACCCCCAATAGCATACCTCCTCCAATCAGGCTTATCTTCCAAACTGCCCTCAGCTGGGAACCAAGCATTCAGAACACATGACTTTATGGGGGACACCTAATTCAAGCCACCACATTCCACCCTGGCCCCATAAACTGATGCCATCAATAATGTAAAATACAAAGCATTCAGTTCAACTTTAAAAGTCCCCATAGTTCTTTTCAATCCCAACACTGTTCAAACACCCCCAAAGTCCAAGGTCTTTTAACTGTCAGCTATAAAACAGCAGCAACAAAAAAAGTATGTCACAGAGTAAACTTTAACACCACAAAGAGGGCATTACAAGGAAAGATTGAACCAATGCAAGATCTAAAACAAACAGGGCGCACATCAAATCCCGTAGCTCCAAGTCTAGCATCTGTCACCAGGCATAATGTTTCTGGAGTTCCACTTCCACCCCTCCAACTTGGTTACTCACAGCTGGGGGAACAATCCATCCCATGCCAGCAGCTCTCCTTGGCAGCCATCCCACAGTCCTAGCATCTCTACTGGGTCTTCCTCCTTATGGCTTTATCGGCCTCCATGCAGGGGCTCCCAACAAGCCTGCTTCATATAACCCAGTGGTCATTTCCAAAAAACAAAACTCTGATGCAAATCCAATGACCTCTCTTTCCTGCATTTGTTATACTCCATAGTACAAGGTGGGCTACCAAATTTGTCAGTCCAGGAGGGAACAAAGCTGACTTTTAAGAGGAGGACACTCCTTCAGGACCCCAGTCTTCCAAAGAGTTAGCATTCTTCCTGCTGGCCCAATACAGACCAGCTGGCCCAATATCAATGGTTGTAATCTCTCAAACAATTGCAGTTGAACAGATACTGTCTCCACCCTGAAAGTTTCATTTCTTTCTTTGCCATATCCTTCTGCTCACACAGTCCATTTCTGCAGAACTCAACCCTGCACAAGTTCTTGGGACATGGGAAGAATGCAGAAAAACCTCTTATATAAACTGCCTCTAGCCCAGTCTGGACAAAACGCTTTCTTCTCCTCATAAGCCAAGCCTGCACAGTCTATAGTTATTTCTGCATTCAGGTCTTTCAACTCTGACCAGAAGGCCCATCAAACTCTGCTTACAGCACTGCTGGAATCTCTTAGGCCAAGGTTTTCAATCCTTCCACATTCTTCCTGCAAATCAGTTCCAAAAGGCCCAAAACCACACAGTCAAGTTTCTAGCAGTAATGACTCCATTCTTCTAGTACCAGTTTTCTGTTCAGTTACCTTCTCATTGTTGGAACAGAGCAACTAACCAAAAGCAGCTGATGAGGGGAAAGGGTTTATTTTGGCTTACAGTGTTGAGAGGAAGCTTCTTGAAGGCAAGGCAAAGGATGGCATGAGCCTCTGCTCTGCCACAGCAGGTGGAAACCACAGCAGGAGAGTGACCCAGGTTCTGGCAAGGGGCAGGTGATTACAACACTCCAAATCCTGCCACCAACAACTCACCTGCTCCAGTAAGGCTCCACCTCCCAAATTGCCATCAGCTGCATTCAGGACACATGAATTTATGGGGAAACAAATTCAAACCACCATACTGAGTAATAATAATATAGTACTATTATTATTAGTTTATAGTGATAATGTTCTATTGCAAGGCTGTATCAGAATTCACTTATCCTCTTACCTGTTGGCAAGAACTTGGATGGCTTCCAGTTTGAGGTTATAATGGACACATTTCCATGAACACTTCTGTGCACTGTTGTGTGGGCATGTTTTCAGTTCTCCTGATAAACACATAGAAGTACAATTGCTTTCTTTTATTAACTTTTAATTCACAGCTTCCATAATTATAGATAATAAACCATGATAATTCCCTCCCACCTCCACATCCCCCTCTCAAGTCCACCCTCCATCATATCCCCTCCCCCTCTCAATTAGCCTCTATTTTGCTTTGATGTCATCATCTTTTCCTCCCATTATGGAGGGCTTGTGTAGGTAGTGTTGGGTACTGTGAACTCATGAATATCAAGGCCATTTCGTGTCTGGAAGATTGCATTGTAAGCAGTCCTAGCCTTCCTTTGGCTTTTACAATCTTTTCACCACCTCTTCTGCAGTAGACCCTGAGCTTCGGGAAGTGTGATAGAGATGTCCCAGTGCGGAACACTCCATTGTCATTTCTGCTCAGCACTATGGTGTCTTTTGAGTTAATTCAGTGGTCACCGCCATCTGAAAAAGAGAAGCTTCTCCAGTAGTATTAATATATAGGTATGCACATTTTAAAAAACAGTGTTCATAAGGCATTTTTGGTGGGCATAATATATGCATTGAGCCAGACAACAGTAGGCACTACTCCACTAGGGCTCATGACTTCCCTGCCCATAGGCTTTTGAGTAGGTCTTCAAAACCAGTATGTATTCTCTCCCGTGGAGCAGGCCTCCAGTCCAATTAAAGAGTGGTTGGTTTCCCCAATAACAGACATGCCACTATTGCCCCAGTTGGTTCATTTGTCCTGGCTGGTCAATCTTAAGACTTGCAAGGTCCACTGCTATTTACCACCATTGGTGACTTCTCTCTCCCATGGGGATGCAACCGTAGCTTTTTCCAGTTGTCTGCTGGTTAATAGGGAAGGGGATTTCCAGCTCCTCTCCAGCCCAAGCATATGTGGTCTTCAGTAATAGGGTCTTACCACCTCATTCTGGTGGGCACCCAATGGCCTGCAATCTTTCGTGGGCCTCAGGAACCTCCCTGGCCAACAACTCACTGGAAGGTATCCTTTCCTGGCACTGAAGTTTTTCTAGTAACAATCTATGACTTCTGGGTGTGTCATTACCCAAAGAAATGGGCTTCCTATATGGTTTATTTTAAACCTCTTGAATTTTTTGATTAACCCTCCTCCCACCCTTCCTTTACTCAATCCCTTCCTCTGTTTGAGTACAGTTTCCCTTTACATTTTCTACTTTCTACCATTTTTTTCTTTTTCTTCTTACTGACTAGTACCTCTACTACAATGTTGAATATCAGTAGTAAAAATTAGTAATCTTCCCTTGTTCTTGATGCTCAGGGGAAGGCATTCAGTCTTTCACCATTGCAGATGTCATTCTAAACATCCATTATCAGGTTGAAGAAAGTCCTTCTTATTCTCAGTTTTTTGAGATGTTTATAATGAATGGTGGTGAATCTCAACAGATTATTTTCATCATCTATTTGAGGTGATTGCTAAAATGTTAAGTAGATTGATTTCTGAATGCTAATCCAACTCTCACTCCTTGGATAAAACCCACTTAGTCATAATGTATTATACATTTTATATATTGCTGGTAATGTTTTGTAGGAATTGTGTTTATGTTTATTAGTGACACTGGTTAATAATTATCTTACAATACAGTTTCCTGGAATCAGTATTAGTAATCCTGAGCTTATAAAATGACCATGTGTGGGTCCTGGGGAATTGAACCCAAGGCCTTAGGCACTGGAGGCAAGTGCCTTAACCCCTGAGCCATCTCTCCAGCCATATATATATTTTAATTCTAGATAGAATTTGTTAGCCAACAGTTTACTTTGGGGAAAGTTCTAAATTAAAAATTCAATTTTTAAATTACATATAGTTCTACTTAGATTTTTTATTTCTTCCTGATTTAATTTGATAATTACATTTTTCAAGAAATTTATTTCCACAAAATTGTCAAAATTATTTAAAAATTATTCATAGTATGTCCCTAATATCTTTTAAATGTAATTTCCATAGGTCTTCCAATTTCTATGGGACTATGGATAACAGACATCTATCTTTTTGTTTGTTTATTTGTTTTTTGAGATAGGGTCTTATTGTAGCCCAGGCTGAACTGGAATTCACTATGTAGTCTCAGGCTGTATGTAGTCTCTGCCTCCCGAGTGCTGGGATTAAAGGCATGTGCCACCATGCCCACCCTCTGTCTTATTTTTTATCAATATAAGTAGAAGTTTATTGATTTTATTGATATTTTCAAAGAAAAAATATTTGTCATTGATTTTACTCTATTTTTATCCACCTCATGTTTATTTTTTTCTGTTTATATTAGGGTTAATATAATCTTGTGTTTAATAATAATAGGGTTAATATATTCTTTTGTTTTTTTCATTTTTAATTTTTTTTTTTTTTTTTTAGGTAGGGAGAATCAAATCCAGACCATCAGGCTGTGATGCTTAGGTTTTGTTGTCAATTTGATATTTTTGTAATCTTGAATGGGTCTCTGAGGTTGTTTGCAGGAAGGCAGCCCTCTCAGTAGGGAGCAGGATGTAAGGAAGCTCAGGGGAGCTAGAAACAGACATCCCTTCCTGGGAGGGCAGTGCAGGAAGGAAATTCCAGAGACTCAGGGAGTCTGGGAAAGGGTTGTAAGACCCCATCCTAAGGTTATATTAAAGGAGAGAGAAATCTCCCTCTTCCCCCTGCCTGTTGGCTGTTGTGTGTGTGGTGTTGGTGATGGGTTTCTCTCTCTGCTTGGACCTGTGAAAGGGGGCCAGTCTCTTTCACCATGATGGAACTTCCCCTGGATCTGTAACTTCAATAAATCCCTTCCTCCCATAACTGTGTCTGGTTTGGAGATTCATCCCAGCGGTGTGTGGCTGACGACAACAGAAAGCAAGTGCCTTTACCTGCTTGGCATTCTCTCAAGCTCTTTATGTCTTATTTTTATCAATTTTACATTTTGTACTATTGATTTGCTAACTAAATTGTTCCCTTCACCATTGACTTGCTAACTAAATCATTTTATTCTGGTTTATTTACTCTAGGGTCAAAAACATGCACAAGTCATGTATCATAGTGTACTTTCTAATGACACTAGTACTTCACATACAGACATTCTAACAATAGTTCACTTGGACTCCTGGACTTAGTGCTGCTGTTGCCAAATATTTTCCTCCTGCTTAAGTTATTGTCACCACATATGTTCTTTTGTTTCAAATTATTGTTTTAAAAGAATTTTAATTGAGGGAGGAAAGGTCTCTTGTTCTTACCCACGTATTTACCAAATCCTGATCTCTCTAGTTCTTTTTGTTGAACCAGATTTCCATCTGGCATCAATCATTTCCTTCCTGTCTGAGTGACGTCAACATTTTTGTAAGTCAGGCTAGCTGACAAGAGCACTCTTGTCTGAAAAACTCATTTCATCTTCATTTTTTATGAGTTATATTATTTAATGGGCAAACAATGAGTTGTTATCCCCAGTTCCCCAATGCCCCTCTTCCCCATCCCCAATCAGATGGATATCCTCTTCCATGGACAGTCTGGATCAGTCCTTGGGGCTGGGGACCATGGATAGCCTAGGAATCAGGCCGGTTCCGCTGGCCCTAGTGTGTTGTTACTGAGGGGGCCGTGTCTCTGGATATTCTCCCCCACCAAGGCTCTCACAATCTTTCCTCCCCCTCTTCTGCTAAGTTCCCTGAGTCGTGGTGGGTGAGTATTAAGGCTGTTCTATTGTTGAGATCTTAGGGGGGTCTCTGTACTTCTGCTTTAGGTTGTGTCGAAAATCATTGGTGTCTGTCTCACTGACTTATCCTGTGTTGACTGATTGGCTGTGGCTATGGGTCACTTGTTCATCCCATTATTCTCTGCGGGGTTCCATATGGATCCTCCACGGTATGTCTGGGGTGGCTCATCTCTTGCCAGGATGTCAGCTATCGGCCTGCAGTTTGTTGGTAGAGTTGGACAAGCCACAGCTCTCTCACTGCATTCTGAAAGATACAAACAGAATCTCCATCGGAGAGTGAGATCAGTATAGGTTAACTGAGGTAGCAGGGGAGAGAGTCTAAGCCTGTGAAAAATTGATCAGTCTGACAACCCCTAGTCCCAGTCACTGGCTCCTTTCCTCACTGAGCTGTTGACCAAAGTGACCCATGAGGTCCCAAAAACAAGACAGGATTCTGTCAAGGCTCTTGGATGCCCACCCCAGGCCTGAGGCAAAACCCTGTTGCTGAAGAAACCACAGAAAGCCATCGATCAGCATCAAGAGGCCCTTTGAGGCCCAGAGTGGTATCCAGCCCCCAGATGGTAGCTAGTGCAGTGCTGGGAGGCACTGCATAAGCTGCCAGGGGAGGCTGGTCAACGACAGCTGGAGCAAACAAAGACCACTGACATGAAACACAGCCTGTTGCCATGAGTAGTCTGTACACACTCCCTACTGGGAGAGAACAGCAAACCAAGAAATGAACACTTGTGCAATGGAGGAGCCAAAGCCTGGGGGAGGCAATCAACAGCTTTTAAATTCGGCCAAATATTCCACTTAGTGAGGGGGAGCCCTTAACTGGAATTGGGGACGTAGGGTGATATGCACTGGGAGCCGGACTCTTGGGCCCCCAATGAGAGATGCACTAGAAATACAATCATCTTCATTTTTAAAGTATGTATTTGTTAGATTTCAGATTTTGGGTTGTCTTTTTTATTTTAATGCTTTAAAATGAATTCCATTGTCTTCTGGATTTCATTGTTTCTTGTGAGGAGTCTGTAATATGTTTTATCTTTGTTCTTTTGCACAAAATGTGGCTTTTGTTTTTGGATGCTTTAAAGATGTTCTTTGTCACTTTTCCAGATGTTTAAGTGTATTTTATTTAGTATAAGACATTGGGCTAATAAAATTGGGGAGGGTGCTGGTCATAGTTTTTCTATTTTTTCATTTTTCTTTTCTTTCAGGAACTCTAATTTCATGGGTACTAGACTCCTTGATACTGGTTTCAGAGACCACTGAGAATATTCTGGGTTTTCCTTCAGTTTTCTCTTTCTGTGCTCCAGTGTTTTTGTGTTGTTGTTGTTGTTTGTTTTGTTTTTCGAGGTAAGGTCTCACTCTAATGCAGGCTGACTTCCTGGAACTTACTCTGTAGGTTCAGGCTGGTCTCAAACTCACAGTAATCCTCCTGCCTCTGCCTCCCAAGTGCTGGGATTAAAGGTGTGCTCCACTATGCCTGGCTGTGCTCCAGTTTTGATAGTTTCTACTAGCCTGTCCTCACTGCTATCAAGATTATCCACATTATCCACTGAAATTTTATTTTCATATATTTCTCATTTCTTATTCTTCTTTATATCTTCCATTCCTTGTTATTATGTTCATGTTTTCTTTAACTGCTTGAATTTATTTATAATAGCTGTTTTAAACTCTGTGTGCTGATTTCATCATCTTTGATATGTATTGATTTATTATTCCCTACTGATTTTTCTACTTGTTATAACTCATGTGTTTTGCTTTATTATGTGTAATATATTGGGTGCTGGAGATTGTGAGCATTCTTTTGTTCTATGATAGATTTTGTTACATTCCTTTGAAGAATCATTACTTTAGCAGTCAGTTACTTATAGATTAGCTGACTCCTGGGGGGTTATTTTCGTGTTTGTGTGTATGCATGCACACGCATGTGGATGTGGTGTGTATACAGATGAGTACCCTGTGCACACTCATGCAGAGACCAGAGTAGAATGCCAGGTCCCCTCCTCTACCGCTCTTTCATGTCATTCCCTCGAGATAGAATCTCTCTAACTTGGAGCTGCCATTTTCCAGTCAGGCTGCCTGACCAATGAGCCCCAGCAATTCTGTCTTTGCCACTTCAGGACTAGGGTTACAGGCAAGTGTGGCCATGCCTGGCTTCTTACATGGGCGCTGGGGATTGAGCTCAAGTCCTCTTGTTTACACAGCAAGTGCTTTTGCCCACTGGGCCACCTCTTCATTCCCTTGAGGACTGTTGGTAAGAATTGATTGGTCTGCTAAGGCATGACCCTTCTGCACTTTCTACTGTGAGGTCCCTGTAGACTTTTCATTCTGCCTAGTTGAACTCAAATATCTTTTAAGTCCTGTGTGCCTGGGAGGAATTGTTCAGCTTATATCTCCATGATCATTCTTTATTTATTCTCATGGAGTTTCATTCTCTTCATCTTGTTCAGCTTAGTGTTCAGAAACAAATGCAATGGGAACCTCTCAGTAGATTCTGGAGACCTTCTCAGTAGAGCTCCAGAGCTTTATGACACAACCTCATCTGCCTCAGGCTCCTAATCTCAGATCTGTTTCCTCACCCCAGTGAGCCCACTGTGCTTGCCTATGACTCCTTCTCTCTGCAACCAGAGGACTGAACAACCTCAAGCTGTGGCTTGGATCCTAAATGTCCCACAAAGGCCAGTTGGTGAAAGTATGGTCACAAGCTGGTGTTACTGGGAGGAGGAGGAAATTCTAGGAGCTGAAGCCTTGTTAGAACAAGAAGGTCACTGTGAGCATGCCTTTAAATAACGCACTTTGTCCCAGCCACCTTTTCCATATCTCTCTTTTCTTTTTCTCTCTCCCTCTCTTTGCCTTTCTCTCTCTCCTAATGCTCTCTGTCCTTGCCTCCCTCCCCTTCCTCCTTTCTGCTTGGCCACCATGGTGCTGGCCATCTCCTCTCTCACAGGTTCCTGCTGCCATAGTACTGTTTGCCTCAGGCCCAAAGTGATGGATCCAGCTGAACTTAGAACAATGAACTTCTCTCCTTTCTCCCTTTGTTGCCATAGTGACAGAGAGCTGGCACACCTCCTTTGTTTCATTCTCTCTCTATCATGGTGCTGTGCTGACCATTGTCTCATCTCTGACTACGGCTATTGTAGATAGTGTTTCCATTTTTGTAATTGGATATTTTCAGAGGCACATTTGGTCCCTGTTTCTCCAACATGACTTTTATTATTTTTAAGAAAACAAAATATGATAGCACACAGAAAAAGATGGAGAAAATTTGGTCAGTAAACATGTTAAAATTTTCCATATGCCCATCAGATTGTTCTCTTTTAAAAAGTGAAGTATTCCAGAGACAGTTTATTGCTCTAAGTCTTATTTTATCTTTCTAACAACCCTTTCGGGTAGTGATAACTAGTTTGATTTTATTCAAGGAGGAGGAAACTTTCTGAGAACCACACAGTTTGACACGGCAGGACTGGGCATTGACCAGGCTCAGCTGTCTTCAGGCTACAGAGACAGACGGACTCCGTGTTGAGCTGCACATGGTATGTGCAGGTGGGCTGGCTGAAGGCAGAGGAGGGGTCCATAGACAGCCGTGTGAAAAATGACTGTGGATTAGACCCATGAACCCACAGGCAGATCCCTGACAAGCGCAACAGAACCCGAGTCAATGATGAGCAAACCTCTTTTATCTGCATATGACTGGGCTTTTAAATAGAATTCCAAAACAGTGTGGCTCTGCCAGGGCCAGGTGGCTGTGGAAAGACATCACTAGCCAGTAGGAGAACTCATTTCAGCATGGAGGGCTTTTACTTCGTGCTTATGTAGGGTTACCTTTAATGCTCCTGGAAGCCCTTTCCAGCCTTCACTTGAAATGACTGATTTAAACAGGTGGCTGTGGCATAGAAGTGGAGATTCTGCTTGTCTCTCTCTTCACCCAAAGGGCGGAGGATGAATAAACAAAGACTTCTTTAACAAGAACACCACTGGGCAGTGAGCCCTGGACAGGCCGCAGGACGCGAGTCAGGAGTGCGCTGGAGGAAGCAGGGCAGGAGTGCTGGGTCTTGGAGGCCGGCCCAGGAGCTCTCCTCCCCGCCAGGGAGCATCCTCTCTCCGGCCCTGGGAGGCTGTGAGCAGGGTCGATAGTGATCGGTGGGCCTTGGTGGGCCGGGTGCAAATCAGGGGAGCTGGTCAACCTGTGCGTGGAAAGTGCAGCCAGCCAAGTCCATGGGCCTTGTTGTCATGGTGACCACCAAGATGGAGTGGCAGCGAGGGTTCCCATGGGCACTCCAGTCACCACCCAGCGACAGACAAGATCAGAGGGAAGCACTCTGTAGTCCAAAGGGCGGGTGAAAATAGCCTTGCTTGGCAGTGTTGGCTCTGCACAAGGGAGAAGTCCTCCCTCCTGAGCATCACTGTGGAGTGACTCCTTTACTTTGAGATTTGATGGTGGTTTTCTTTAAAATGGCAGTCTTGGGGCTGGAGAGATGGCTCAGGGGTTAAGGTACTTGCCTCCAGTGCCTAAGGCCCCCGGTTCAATTCCCCAGGACCCACATAAGCCAGACGCACAAGATGGTGGCCCTGGTGCTCTCTCTCTCTCTCTCTCTCTCTCTCTCTCTCTCTCTCTGCTTGAAAATGAATAAATAAAATATATATATGTATATTTAAAAAAAATTAAAATGGCAGTCTCGCTGCTTATGTGGCCTGCCAACACATTGTAGCTCAGCTCCATGTTAAATTCCAGATTGTTTTATCATCAACTATTAGTAGCTGGGGACTGGTGAATGTTTTCATGTAGGTATGCGATTTTGGGAGCAGGGTATGTCATCTGGATCCTTCCACATATGGCAGATCCTGGTTAAGCGGACAGCAACTCAGTGATTGGATGTGGCTTCTCCCCGTGAATCCTCCTGTTGAAAACTGATTGGATTTAAGATCCTGGGAATTCAGGCCTCTCAAGAGGTCATTAGGACATGGAGGCTGTACCCTTGTGAGTTACTAATGTCTTCCTTTGAAACATTGGGTTAGTGCTCATGAGGCTGGGTTAGTTCTCACCTGAACGGGTCTTCTTGAGAGAGTTGTTGCAAAGCAAGCCTGACCTCCTCTTACTCTCCTACACATGTCCACTTGCCACTGTGCACATCTGCTATCGGATGGCATCTGCCCTGTTACAGTGCAGTGGGAGGCTCTTGCCAGAAGCGCTGCCCAATCTTGAATGTCTGTCTCCAGAGCTGCGAGGTAAATAAACCTCTCTTCTTCATAAATTACCCAGGAATTCGGTTATAGTAGCTGAGAACAGACTAAAACAAATAATAGCCGTCCTATTAATGAAATGTACTCATTTGCCTACGGAACTCCTTCAGATTCTGAGGATTATCTCCTTGGTGAACTTTCCAGAGTGAGCAGTCAGCTGTCACATGGCACTGCCCGCCGTGGCTGCTTTAAAGCGGGGCCTGAATCCCAGCCCAGGGAAGAGCCGCTGATGGTCGGTGAGAGGAAGCTGGAGCAGATGCCTCAAGAGGTTCAATGTGAAAGATGGAGAGAGTGCCACACCGTGGCTTAGAGCCTGGCTTACCTACTCCAGAAGGCCAGCCAAGTGCTTGTCGTTGGATCCTGTGACATATTCAGGATGGTTATTTTTCTTTTTATTTAATTGCAAGCAGAGCGCAATAGAGAGAAGAGAGACAGACAGAGAGCATGGGCACACCAGGGCCTCCAGCCACTGCAAAGAACTCCTGATGCATGTGCCATTGTACATCTGGCTTTACATGGGTCCTGGGGAATAAAACCTGGGTCATTAGGCTTTGCAGGCAAGTGCCTTAAACCCTGAACCATCTCTTCATCCCAGGATTTTTTTATTCCTCATTTTATGTAAGTTAGTTAAATGTGAGCGTATGGTAATAAAAGTCTTTGGTCTTAAATCACCAAAAAAAGTAGGGTATAGTCTCAATATTCACACATTCTACATCCCCATATTTAACCACAGATGGAACATACTTGTGTTTGTGAGGGGAGTGGGGGACCAACTGCATTTATATTGGACAAGTGCAAACTGCCTTTTCATGTCATAATGTTCCCAGCTGTTTACATAGCATTGTGTTGGGCACTATAAGTAATTAGTGACTATTTAAACCATATGGGGAAATGTGCATAAGTTCTATGTAAATATCATGTCCTTCTGTATAAGAGATTTGAGTGTCCATTGAGTTTGGTGTTAGAGGTGGGATCTGGGACCATTTTTCCATGGATACTGAGGGATGGCTGCATTAAATACCCATCAGGTCTTCGTGAAGGTTGAGGTTCCACACATAATATCACTCAAGCCCACAGCACCTTTAGTGGGGCAGTAGCAAAGGCTGTTAGGAGAGGTGCTGAGGGAGGCCAAGATTCCCTGCGTAGGGCTAGAAAAGCAGCACCGTTTCAGCAGGCTTGTTTAGGCTCAAGCCTGCCTGCAGGTGGGAGACCAGCTATGCCAATTCCTTGATGTTTTAGTTTTGGAACTAAATGTGATGGTTCAAACTTCTAGAGTTGCTCTTCTCTGTCAGGGCCACCCTAATTCGGTTAGCAGAAGCTGGGGTGGGAGGAGAGGGAGCCCCCTCTAGGTGGGCTATAAAAGGGTGAACCAAGATCAGCCTCTGCTCCCATATCTTTTTTTCTTAATGGGAATGGAGTTGGCAAAAAAAATACTTTTGAGGATTCACAGATGGCCATTCCTCAAACACTATTCAAACTGAGAAGAAACGTTATCTTTAAGGGCCAAGTGAATCTAGTGGCAAGTGGACTGTGGAGGAACTCAAGAGAAGCAGTTTTCATGAGCACCAGCTTATTCAGACTTGAGAATTTGAAAAGAGCTAAGAGACAGTAGCCCTGGGTCCTCTGCCTCTCCGAGGTCTGGGGAGAACTCCAATCATTCACAATGGACTCTCTGGCTGTTCTTTTCCTTCTGATTCTAATAAAAGAGCTTCAGAAGTCATGTTTCAGAATTCTCACTTTTCTGTGCAGAAGATGAGAAAATTAAAGTGTTGACTTAGAAAGATGGTCATTCCCTCGAGGTGTGGCATGTGAGTCAGCCATTCTAGTAGAAAGAACCCCGATGCACATCACCTCCCCAGTCAAGAGTCCTCAGGCCCACTTTGGGATTCTGAACTTTCCCGTCCATAAGCAGTTTCTACTTCTGCCAGCAGCTGAGCTGCAAGACCAGGCCTGGAAAGAGTTGGGAGTCTGGTGTGGATGGGCCAGGCTGCTGCTTCCAGGAAGGTTTGGAGCTGCTCCGGGCATGTGACCACCCTGGGAAGCAGCGAGCAAAGGGCTCTGAGCCAGGCCATCAGAAGTGCTGGAAGAGCATCTGAATTCTGCCAGAGCTGACCCTGACAGAGCCACAGAGGAGGCCCCTCACTCAAGGTCAAGGAAGCCCTGCCTTGGCTTGTAGAGACCACGCTCATTATTGCTTTCATCATATTAACACAAAGAGTAACATGAGCTTTCAACATTCCCAGTGTCACACTGGAAGCTAGCCACTTGCCTAGCCTATTAGAGGTTCAGATAGACTTTCAGAACTGCCTCCTTTGGTCCTGAGCTCAGTCCCCATCAGCGAGGCTCAGCACCGCCCCGTACACATATGGCACCTAGAAATATTCAGGTGCCAGCAAAGTTCCAGTGTTCTAGTCTGCTGTTGCCATCGCCAGAACCCTTGGACAGAGTTAGAAGTCTCCTTGGAAAGACAGACTGTGTTAGGAAGGTTGGCTGAGAGGACAGGTGACTGGAAGCTGGCTTTCTGAGCCCAGGGGGCCAATTCAGACCATGCTTACAATACTGTTAACCTGCCCAGCAGAGGGTCAGCACCTTTGGGGTCCTACTGACTTCCCTTAATCTGTCCTGCCATGCGAATGAAGCCACACACAGTCCCATGCTCTAGGGCAATGCCACCGATCCTTGGACCACTGTGGGCACGTTAGCCAGCATCTTGGACATATTAATACTAGCCTCTGCCTTGGTTTTGTTTTATTAGTCCAAAAATGAAAGAACCATATACGCGGCCAGCCACTGAAAAAAATGTAATGATATCTAGCTGAACCTCGCTGAAAAGCCATTTTACCTGGACTATATATTTTACTACTCACAGTGTCTAGTCCCCTCTGAGGAGTGAGGACAATGGAAATTCCACAGGGGGACTATCAAACAAGAAATATTGGACCAACAGCAAGCCAGTAACTGGCATTTCCATCTCAACCCTTTAAAAGCTTTGGGTGGACGTGGCCTTCCTGGCATTTGCTCGGTGGCTCCTGGCCTAGTTCCTTTTGCTGACAGAGGCAGATTCTCAACCCTGCACCCCAACCAATGCTATAGATGTCCACTGTCCCCATCATCTCTCCTCATCTCACCTGTCGATGCTAGGTTCCCCTATCTCCCTGCCTAAATGTCGTTATGACCATGGGGCTGTGGTGAGGCCTGAGAACCAGGGATCTCCAGAGTAATGTAGACAGTTGGAGGTTGGTAGAAAAGGTTGGCTCGTGTGATTACAGAGGACACAAAGTCCAATAATCTGCCACTTGCAAGCCAGAAAAAAAAAAGCCGGGAAAAGCAGGAGGTGGATCTAGTCTGAACCCATGGCCTGAGAAACAAGAGGGCTGAAGGTATCAATCAGTGTGGGTCTGCAGGCTGAGAATTAAGGACCCCTGGTATGAGTCCCATCCAAGGCCCAAGGATGTCTGAGGACAGGAGGATATGGATGTCCCAGCTCTAGCAGAGAGCAAAGTTTTACTTCCTCCAAAATTTTGTTCCATTCAGGCCTCAGCAGACTGGATGGTCGCTCTCCACCCTGGGGAGAGCAGAGCTTCTTACTCAGTGTGCTGATAGCCCTCCCTCCCGTGCTGCCTCATGGGTCACATAGAAATTCCATTTTTCTATCTACCTGGGCATCTCTTAGAGGAGTCATGTACCACCAAATACTATCACAATATGTAAAAACCTTGCAAAAGCAGCATACCTTTTACACCCCTTATTCCTTTATGCTATAGTTGCTACATGTCTTATAAATCCCACATGACAATATTTTTTTTTAATTTTAGACAGTCAAATTATAAAGAAGTTGAGAGGAAAAAATTTAAAAATTTACCTGGTGCTAAAGTAACTTTCACATTGTTGGGACAAAACACCTTCACAGAAACAGATGAGGGGAGGAAAGGGTTTATTTCGGATTAGTCTTGAGGGGAAGTTTCATGACGGCAGAAAAAGCATGGCATGAGCAGAGACTGGGCATTACCTCTGCCACAGCAGCTGGCAGGAAGCAGCAAGAGTGAGCCAGCTAAGTGCTGGCAAGCTGGCTACAAACCTCAAGGTCTGCCCCAGTGACACACTTCCTCCAGCAAGGCCTCACTTCCCAAACTGCCACCAGTAGAGGATCAAGCATTGCAAACACAAGAGACTGTGTGGGATATCTTTTTCAAACCACCTCACCTAGGTTAATGCCACTTCCAAGGTTCTTTATAAGAGAGAGAGTGAGTATGGGTATGCCAGGGCCTCTTGCTGCTGCAAATGAACTCCAGACATAAGCATACTTTCTGCATCTGGCTTTCCATAGGTAGTGGGGAATTGAAACCTGGGCTGGTAGGCTTTGCAAGCACCTTTAACTGCTGAGCCATCTCCCCAGTTGTCATAGTCAGTCACATGACACTGGGACGAATCTTCAGACCACCTGAATAAAGTGCCATTGTATACGTGAACCACACCTTCATTATCCATTCATCAGTTGAGGGACCTCTAGGCTGGTTCCTTTCCTAGCTATTGTAAATAGAGCCTCAATAAACGTGGAAGAGCAGGTGTCTCTAGGGTACTGACTGGAGTCGTTAGGATACGTACCAAGGAGTGGTATAGCTGGGTCACGTGGTAAATCTACTTTCAGCTGTCTCAGGAGCCTCCACACTGCTTTCCAAGATGGCTGGATCAGTTTACATTCCCACCAGCAGTGTAGAAGGTTCCTGTTTTTCTGAATCAGGGAAATTTCTTCTTCTGAAAACTGTCTATTCAGTTCTGTAGCCCTTTTTTTTATTGGATTGTTTGATTTCTTATAGTTTTTTTGAGTTCTTTGTAAATCCTGGATATATCTTCAAGGTAGGAGCCTAATTGCCAGGTGTAGCTCTTATATTCCCCCCAGAGTGACCACAGAAGTGACCCAATGAGTTGCAGCTGCCTGTAAATATTCTAGTAGGCTCGCTGGAGCAGAGTGCAGGTCTCACATGCTAATGGGTGACATACACACATAAAATCAGCACAGAGTATTTATGCAAGGGCGGGGATTAAACAGGTAATCTAAACAAAGCCAAAGTGTCTAAAGGTGTGTGCTAACTCACACACTGCTTACTGGAAGGCTGAGATACTTGGTTTTTGATGAGTTTCAGGTCAGCCTTGGACTGAGACCCTGCCCCCAAGAAAGAAGACAGTAAGGCCCTAAAAATCAAGAGACATCAAATGCTACAAATTCCCTTTCAAGCCCCAGCTTACTCAAGAATGGCGAAGCCAGCCTAAAGTACATCAGTCAACTCTAACCTCTAGCTGTGGGTGGCCTCCGGTCCATCTCACCAAGGCTGAGTATGAGGCTGGCTCTCTCCCAGTTGGCTGTGGGCTGGCTGGGTCCATGAATCTGCTGTGCTGGATTCCGGTGGCTCTGGGTGCTCTGGTCTCTTGCGTTCCCAGGTGTCCTGTGGCTCCAGTGCTGGCGGGTGTGGGAAGGGCCAGAGCAAAGCTGCTCCCTGGTATCTTGTCCTTCTGGGGCTGCCCAGCAAGTCCCCGGTGTCTCCTTCAGGTTTTTGACTTTGCAGGACTGGGGGGAGTGGAGAAGTCTCTCACTGTTGCTGTGCTCATGCAGGGCCAGGCAGGCTCCTAGTGCTTGTAGCTCCTCCCAACCCGGGTGGTGGTTGCCAGAAACCCTGAATCTCTCCTGTTTCTCTGCTGGGGCTAATGATCTCTCACACACCTTCAGTTTTTGGGAGAAGAGTGTTTTCTGTGGTTTCTCCCCCAGGTTTCTTTGCTGTGGCTACAATACCACCATCTTAACCAGAAGTCCCTTTTAAAACTTTTTATTGACAAATTTCATCCATGTGCATAATGAATGTTGATCATAATCTCCTAGCACTCTTTGCCCTCCCTCCACATCCCTCTTCCGCTGAACCCCTTCTACTTTCCAGCTTGTATATTCTATTTTGATGTCATTGTTTTGTCTTCCTTCACTATCCATGATGACGTATTGATAGTCCCAATATTGTGCAGGTAATAATAGTCGCTGTGAAGTCATGAGTTCAGTGGCCATCTCGTGTCCAGAAGACATTTCAAGGCACTCCTCCCCATTCCTTGGCTCTTCCATTCTTTCTTCTTCCTCTTCCGCAGTGTCCCCGGCGTGATAGAGATTTCTAATCTAGTACTGAGCACTCAACTGTCACTTCTGAGCACTTGGGTGAGTTTTGAGTCTCCCTAGGAGTCACCACCATCTGCATAAAGAAGTTTCTCTGACCAAAAGTGAGAGCAGGGCTGGAGAGGTGGCTCCATGGTTAAGGCACTTACCTGCAAAGCCTAATGATCTGAGTCTGATTCCCAAGTACCCACGCACACACCTGGAGCTCCATTGCCACAGCTGGAGGCCCTGGTGCACCTGTTCTCTCTCTCTGTCTCTCTCTCTCTCTCTCTGTCTCTCTCTCTCTCTCACTGCTTGCAAATAAACAAAAATATTAGAAAAAGTGAGAGCAGCATTCATCTGTGAGCATAAACACTTAGAGGGCAATTGGATGAGCACACCATCTATTATCCAGACAGCCGTGGTAGCGCTCCCTCGGGTCTGTGACCTCCTGGCTAGGTTATACCAGAAATGTTTAGTCTGCAGTCATTGCAGGCACATTTTCTTTTATTCCATTTCCATGATAGCTGCTTTAAAATTCTTGTTTGCTAATTTCAAATCCAGTTCATCTTAGGTTTGTTCTTAGTTTATATTCTTCTGAATGTGTTCCATTGTCTTGGGTTTTATCAATGTCAGAAATTTTTGGATTATATCCTAGATATCACTATTAAGTGGGCTATAGCCTCAACCTTTCTTTTTCATTAAAAAAGTCCACTCCCCCCTTTTTCCTTTACTGCAGACAATTATCTTTGTTGGATAAAAAAAAGCTTTTGGCCACACCTACAAACTCAAGTCAGATCACTGGTCCTTAGCTGCCTGGAGTTGTCTCCACATATGTGTGATTTGTGGGTGAGTGGAGACATGGGAAGGCAGAACCTCTTTCCTCCCTTTCCCTTCTGAGATTGCCCCCCAGAAGTCATATCCCTGGATTTAGTCTTCGGTTCCCTGGAAAGGCAGCAGTGGCTCGACTAGCACCCCACTGGCCCCACCTTCCCTCTGCGTGAGTGAGAACTCTTCTGTCTAGCGGCTCTTCCCAAACAGCTCTCCCCTAAGCACGGGCCTTCAGTCAGGAGCAGCCTCTTCTCTCCACTCTGGACATAGATGTTTTAAATGAAATCATAGAAGAGAATTTCCCCCCAAGTAGGGAAAGTGGTGCCAATGCAGATACAGGAAACACTCAGAACACCAAACAGACAAAACAGGAAAGAGCCTCTCCACACCATGTTATAATTAAATTATTGAACACACAGATCAAATAAAATATATTAAAGTCAGTAAGAGAGGAACATAAAAGTAATGTATAAAGGTAAACCCATCATAATTATAGCAGATGACTCAACACAAACCTTAAAAGTCAAAAGGGCTTGAGGTGATGTATTCCAAGTCCTGAAAGATAACTGTCAGCCAAGATGACTGTATCTGGCAAAGCTATCCATCACAATTGAAGAAAAAATACGGACTTTCCACAACAAAGACAGGAGAAAGAAAAACACATACATGAAAAAGCAGGAAAATATAAACCATATTCAAATAATAGGTAATACAAGAGAGTAAAGGAAAACAGGAAAAAACTACAAAAACAAGAAATGGCAAGAATAAATACACACCTTTCGATAATAACTCTTAACATCAACGGCCTCAATGCTTGGCCAAAAAGACACAGACTTACAGACCGGACTAAAAGGCAGGATCCTTCTGTTTGTTGTCTCCAAGCAGTGCACCTCTCCATAAAAGACAGACACCTCCTTAGGGTGAAAGGATGGAAAACAGTATTTCCAGCAAATGGGCCCAGGAAACAAGCAGGTGTTGCTATACTAATATCAGACAGGGTAGACTTCAAACCAACAGTAGTTAAGAAAGAAAAGAAAGGCCATTACATATTGATTAAAGGAACTATTCAACAGGAGGACGTTACTGTTCTAAATATATATGCACCAAACACAGATGCTCCCAATTTTATTAAACGAACACTGCTAGAACTGAGGTCACAGATAACAGCAAGCACAATTGTAGTGGGAGACTTCAACACCCACTCACATCAATTAACAGGTCTTCCCAGCAAGAAATAAACAGAGAAACATCTGGATTAAATGACACTATAGGACAAATGGACCTAACAGACATCTACAGAACATTTTATTCAAACACTATAGAATTCCTTTCAGTAGCACATGCAACATTCTCTAAAACTGACCATATGTTGGTACATAAAGCAAATCTTAACAAATTCAGTAAAATTGAAATTATTCCCTGTACTCTATCTGATCACAATGGGATTAAACTATATATCAACAACAAGAAAGATCATAGAACATACAGAAACTCATGGAAATTAAACAGTACACTACTGAATGATGAATGGGCCATTGAAGAAATCAAGAAGGAAATTAAAAAATTCATTGACCCAAATGAAAATGAAAGCACAACATATCAAGAAACCTTTGGGATGCCATGAAGGCAGTGCCTATATTAGGAAACAAGAAAGGTCACAAAAACAGTTGAATGCTTTACCTTAAGGCCTTGGAAAAAGATGAACAAGACAAACCAAAAATCAGTAGAGAAGAGGAAATAATAAAGATTAGGGTGGAAATTAATGAAATAGAACTCCCCTCCAAAAAATATAAAGAATCGATGAAACAAAGAGTTGGCTCTTTGACAGGGTAAACAAGATAGAGAAAACTTGGCAAACCTGTCGAAAAGAAAGAGAGAAAAGATACAAATACATAAAACCAGAGAGGACAATGGCACCTTTACAACAGACGCCAGTGAAATTCAGAGAATCATAAGGACATACTTTATGAACTTGTATTCCACCAAGTTTAAAAATCTGAAAGAAATGATTTCCTCGATGTATATGACCTACCAAAATTAAATCAAGATGAGAGAAACCATTTAAACACACCTAAAACAGGCACAGAGATCCAAGCAGTAATAAAAAAATCTCACTACTAAAAAAACATCCAGGCCCAGATGGATTTTCTGCTGAGTTCTACCAGGCATTCACTGAAGAATTAGCACCAATGCTTCTCAGACTTTTCCGTAAAATAGAGAAGGAAGGAATATCGCCAAACTTCTTTTACCAACCAGCATAACCTTGATACCAAAACCAGACCAACACAGAACAAAAAAGAAAATTAAAGAGCCATCTCGCTCATGAACATAGATGCAAAAGTTCTCAACAAAATACTGACAAACAGAATACAAGTTTTCATTCACCCAGACCAGGTAGGATTTATCCCAGAGATGCAGGAACGGTCCAATATATGCAAATCAATTATTGTAATACACTACATCAATGGACTGAAGGACAAAAATTACATGATCATCTCAGTAGATGCAGAAAAGGTGTTTGACAAAATCCTATATCCATATATCCTATGGCTGTGTGCACCCTATGGAGAGAGAAGTCATCAACAGTGATGAACAGCAGCGGACCTTTTGAGCCTTAAGACTGGCCAGCCAGGCCAAAGGTGCCAATGGGGGAAGCCAACTGCTCCATTGAAGGGAAAGCATGCCTGGTGCTGAAGACCTAGTCAAAAGCCTAGAGTGGGGGAGGTCACGAGCCCTAGGGGAGGAACACCTGCTGTTGTCTGGCGACCAAACTGCCTTATAGGCACTTTTTAAAATGAGCATACCCATATAGTGCTGCTCTCACTGTTGGCTTGAGAAGCTTCTCTTTTTCAAGTGGCAGTGACCACTGGGATAACGCAAAAGATGCCACAGTGCTGAGAAAAAACAAGAGTGGAGTGTTCAGCACTGGGACATCTCTATCGCACTTCCGGAGGCTCAGGGTCTATTGTAGAAGAGGTGGAAGAAAGATCGTAAGAGCCAGAGGAAGGGCAGGACTGCTTACAACGCAAACTTCCAGACCCGATAAGGCCTTGGTACTCATGACTTCACAGTGCCTGATAATACATGTGCATAATGGGAGGAAAAGATGACGACACTGAAACAAAACAAAACAGAGACTAGTTGAGAGGGGGAAGAAATATGGGGGGTCATGACGGGTTATGGTCTATAATTACTGAAGCTATAAATAAAAAATTAAAAATTAAAAAATAGATATTTTAAAAAGAAGTCTAGACTGGGTAGATGGCTCAACAGTTAAGGTGCTTGCTTGCAAAGCCTAACGACCCAGGTTCAATCCCCCAGTTCCCAGGTAAAGCCAGATGAACAAAGTGGCACATGAATTGAGTCCATTTGCAGTGGTAGGAGGCCCTGACAAGCCGTTGCCATTCTCTCTCTCTCTCTCTCTCTCTCTCTCTCTCTCTCTCTCTCTCTCTCTCTCTCTCTCTTTCTCTCTCTCTCTCCTCTCTTCTCCTCTCCCCATTTCTCCTTGCAAATAAATAAACTCAAAAATATTTTTCAAAAAGAACTTCACAAAGCTCTGTCTCCTGCACCAGCAGGAGACTTTACAATGACGTTTCCAAGAACAGATTCAAGCAGTATGGGTTTCACAGTTTTCCACTGTGACAGAAAATGTTTTCCTGCATACACTTCTCAGACACACGTCCCCACACCCCTTCTCCTTCCGAGCCCTTGAGAAAGACCTTCTGCCCTGTCCTCCTGCAGCGCCCTTGACATCGAGTAGGTGAGGAAAATGTCACCTACTGAGCTTCACACCAACGCCAGGAGTTGCCAACACCCTTCCTACCCTCACAGCCCAGAACACACCTCGTCTCCAGCAAGGAGCCCACGGGATCCTCTTTTGTCTTTAAGGACGAGGCTTCACCAGGGAAGGCTGAGCGGCATGAGTGGAGATCTGTGATGTCTGTCTCTTCCTACCAGCTGGAAGTTGAGTGGAAATTGGGGTGGCAAGTGATTAGCATCTGTTAAAAGGGGCTCCGTCCATCGATTTCGCACAGTTTCGGGGTTTCTCTGTTAGGCTCTGGCACTGCGGTTGCCGGATGGTTTGCCTGGAAATGTTGCGGGAAGAAGGAAAGCCAGTAACACAAGTCGAGCGAGAAAGACTCGCGATGGACGAGCCCGTCACCCAACGTCTTGAGGCCCTGGGGACAAGAGGACACGATGCTGGCATGAAGGCATTAAACGGTAAGGGCTGGCAAGATGAAGGGAAGGTGGTCAATAGAGGCACGTACGGAATGCCAGGGAGCCCAGCGGGGGAGGAGAAGGTGATGGGGAAACTGGGCAGCGGTCATGGGGCCTGGAGGGCACCGGACTGGGTGCTCAGAGGGTGGACTGTCAAGACACAGGTAGGGGCTGAGCAAGTATGGAGGAGAAGTGGACCCAGACTGGTAGCCCCGAGCGCGTGTGTCTGCCTGGAGACTCTGGATTGCCCTCTTCTGATCCTGAGTCTCTGGAATGAACGCTCTCACTCCACTGCCTCCCTGGCCAGGCAGCATGGCAGCCAGGAAGGCACCTCCTTTGGGTGAGAGACCAGCTATGAGAGAGAACAGCCAGAGGCTGGCTGCTGACCATGCTGAGAGGGTAGCCAGCTGGTCCTGAGAAGAGGTCGAGACAGTGCAGCATGGTTCCGGTTGGTCTTCTGACTTGGACAGCCTCTCTTTTAAAAAACTTATTTATTTGCAAGCAGAGAGAAATAGAGAGAGAGGAGGGGGGAGAATGGATGTGCCACTAATGAACTCCAGACACATGTGCCACTTCGTGCTTTACATGGGTCCCGGGGAATTGAACCTGGGTCCTTAGACTTTGCAGGCAAGTGCCTTAACCACTGAGTCATCCCTCCAACCCTGTGGGCAGACTTTTGGCCACATAACTCACAGTGGAGTTTTCCAACCCCCTTATGCCTCCTCATTTTTCTTGGTTCACTTTCCACTCTCCTTGCTAAATAATAAGAAGGGACTTCAGGACGGGGGATGAAGGCAAAGAGGTACTCCAGTTCTTTCCCGTCACCTCTCCTGCTGCCCAGCGACCTCCACCTCCGGGCTCAGCCTCTCCTTAGGGCTTCCATGTCTCTACTCAGACCATGACTCCTCCATCTTGCTTGTGTACATTCTGGCTGATTCTCACGTGTTTTGGAACTGGAGAGATGGCTCAGCAGGTAAGATGGCTTCTTCTGGGCCTGAGTTCCATTCCCTAGCACCGATGTCAAGAGCTGGGCATTCCACACACACCTTTGACCCCAGCCCTGTGGGAAGCAGAGACCAGAGAACAGGGGAGGACACTCGATTGGGATGTGCACATCTACACACACCACGTGTACCTAAGATCCAGTCAGGTGTGGTGGGAGATTCTTTTAATCCCAGCACTCTGGAGGCAGAGGTAGGAGGGTCCCTGTGAGTTCAAGGCCAGTTTGGAAATACAGAATAATTTCCAGGTTAGCCTGGGCTAGAGTGAGACCCTACCTCAAACAAAGAAGCAACAACCCTTCCTCTGTCCTATTAGGACTCGCTGTGGACCGTGTTCAAGTCTGCATTTCATCTGAGGCAAGATTTAACTAAGCTCTCTTAAACCTCTTCTTTCCTACATTGAGTTTCTGCCAAAAACGATAATCAAAGGGTAGGAACATGCAACTTCTGCATTCTGGAAGGTATCTGGAGAGGGTACGTGAACTCACAGTACTTGGTACCGAATCAAAGGAAGTGTCTTTCATAGGAATGTTCAAAATGTAAAGTAATTAAATCACAAGCACATAGAAACGCTTCTGCTGCAGTTTCCTCTTTAAAGGAAATCGCATCGTGAAGCGCTCGGGAGGAGTAACGTGTGGGAACCTAACTTCGTCTATCAGACAGAAAGTATTTCTCGCTTTTTAATAAGTGCTAAATAGCTTCCGGGAGTTCTACTGAAAGGACTTACTGGGTCCAAGTTAGAATCCACAGCTCTTGAGCCACACAGTCTCCTACATCATGCAAAGCATTAGCAATGGTCCACAAGGCCTATCAAGTAAAGAAACCGTGATCTGCTCTTCTTCTGCATACTTGATGTAATTGAAGACGGATGGCTGTCTCGCAAAGTGCAGCTTGGGGACTCCTGAGGGCTCCAAGACCTCCTCAGGGGGTCGGAAAGGTCCAAACTACTTTAGAGTAACGCCCAGGCAGCATTTGCTTTTTTCCCTTTAATTCCCTCAGGAATATATATGCTGGAGACTCTATGGCATACATCATCAGCTGGAGAATAATCCCTGGGAATTTTTAAAGGTGGAATGGATCACATATAACTGTGTGCATTTTCAGAAGTTAACTCAAGTTTTCTTTCCCTTTCTTTTGGATCCAGGACTCATGTAGCCCAGGCTGGCCTGCTATGTAGTCAAAGGAGACCTAACTGTTGGTATTGCTAAATGGGACACGGAGGACAAAGGGTATCTGAGAAACGGGTCTGAAACTCCAAGTAGGCATTTCCCCATCTCCATCCTTGGCCCTAAAACTCCCTCCCAAAGCCACATGAATCCAGGTTCGCACCCAGCTGTGCCTGGAAGGTGGCAGATCCTCTGCCCCCACCACCTGATATGGGCCCAAGCTCACGTCTCCATGCAAAGCAGCCATTCACAGGCCGCTGGTCACTGCCAGTCTCCTTTGCCCATTTCTTCCCCTCCCTCCTCCTCTTCCCCTATTTAACCGACGGTGTTCCTACAATAAACGGGAATATTTCCACCTTTCCCCAGGGCATTTTTGCCCGTTACCAGAGCAGTACACAGGGGAACGTCTTTCCCCTAGGAAGCCATGCTTCCAGAGCTGAACACTGAATCAGGGGAATCTTATTCCCCAGGGGGCCGAGTCCCCAGAGCTGCAACAGTCCTGCGGGTTCTCAGCCCCCTGGCCCACCCTCACGCTGAGCCGAGGATCCAGCCGAAGGCCGCAGCGGGGACAAACAGGGGGCAGGTGGACCTCACCTGCCGGCCACCAGCAGGACGATAGCCGCACAGACTTCAGGACTCCCTTTTCTTAAGAAGAGCACCTAACTACACGAATTCATGCCATGCACCTCACTACTCAGTGCTGGGATTAGAAGCGGTGCCACCAGAGCCAGTTTATGCAATCCTGGGGTTAGAACCCAGGGCCTGTGCGTGCTAGGCAGGCTCTCTACCAACCGAGCCGCCTGCAGCCTTCAGCTTGCTCTAGATTCTTTGAGCCTGTTCTTATGATCTTTGACTTGACTTGTTACAATTCCTACTATCTTTTTCTTGCTCAAAGTTCCTTGCACATTTATTTAGAAGCTGAACAAAAATAAATATACTTTGCTCTTGTTTAGCTAAGCAGTATTTTAAAGGTTTTTTCAAAAATTGAAAAAAATTAAAAACTAAACATTTCAGAATTCAGTATTTCATTCTAAAATAACAAGAAAGATTAAATTATTACATAGTCTTATCTTGAAGGAGTAATCAGTGGTGTAACAAGACATAAGGCTCACATTCTCAATGCACACCTGCAGGATCCATGTGTAAGATGAAGACACTGAAGTATCAGAATTCCCTAAATTATGGAAGAGGGGGTCAAGGCCAAGGACACTGGTTAAGAAATTAAAGCTGGAAGTTATCTTCCCTTTACCTTTATGGATGCCAGTAACTCCCTTACTGTATCTTATAAGATAAAATAATTTTAATGCCACTTTGAAACTGATCAAAGGACACAGAAAAAGGAATATTTAAGGCATGATGAATGATTTAAAAGCTAAAATTTGCTTCAGGCTTTCACACTAGAAGTGGAAAAG
Source organism: Zapus hudsonius (assembly GCA_004024765.1). Classification (NCBI taxonomy): domain Eukaryota; kingdom Metazoa; phylum Chordata; class Mammalia; order Rodentia; family Dipodidae; genus Zapus; species Zapus hudsonius. The sequence continues at coordinate 40,959 of PVHP010011965.1, forward strand.
ATCCAGAAGCATCTTAAGGGCGAGTTTCCAGCACTGACTGGGAAGTGCACACACAGGGTTGGGAGAACGACCTTGTGGAAGAGCCAGCACGGTAACTTGTCAAGCGTCAGACTTCGCCACTGCGTTCGTGAGGGTTCTCTGGAGGACCAGAACCAAGGAAGGAATCGTTATCTTGAAGGGGATTTATTAAATTGGCTTACACAAGGGGCTGGGCAGGCCAACAATGGCTGCAAGTGAGAAAGCCCGAGAGCCTGACACCTTCTCAGTCCACAACGGTGCCGAAGGCTTAGAGGACTCTGGTTCCCTCGTGCTGGAAGTCTGACGCTGAGTTCTGATGTTGGAGTTGGAAGGCAGGGAGACGTATTTCCAGCAAGCAGCAGGCGACCGGGCGAAAGGGCTGCTTCTTCCTGGGACATCTCTTTGTAGCAGCCGAGGGAAGGGATGAGCACGGTGGAGGGGCAGCAGCTGTCTCCTCCTCAGCCCTTCCCAGACCAGGCACGACTTGTACTTGACTCCTGATCCAGTCAAGCTGACAACAGAAGTGAACTGTCCCGACTATAAACATGCAAGCTAAGTATGTCATTTACAGATTTGCTTAAAAAAATAGTCAAATCCAATCACCCCCCTCAGTAACAACTTGCAAAGGGGGTGGAACTGGGTTGAGTCCTAGGCTATCCATAAGCCCTCCCCATGGACTGATCCAGGCCGCCCACGGAGGAGGATACCCAGCTGATCGGGGACTGGGAAGAGGGAAATTGGGGAATTGGGAACATCAACACATTATTCGCTCATTAAGTGTATCTAGTTATGGATAATAAAGAAATAAAAAAAGAATGAGGTCATATCATTTTCAGGAAGATGGGTACACCTAGAAATCATCATATTAAGTAAACTGAGTCTCAGAAGACAAACATCATATTTTCTCTCATTTGTAATCTTTAGTCTGTATAGATGCATTAAATCGTGTGTATACACATGTAAGTAGAAAGTCAACTGTCTCAGGAAAGAAAGGGGAGAGGAGACAAGAGGAAGGCAGTGTGCGCTGGGGGAGAGAGAGGTTCAAAGTGCAGGATATACTGGCATGAAAATAGCCTTATGTAACCCTGTATAATAAAGTAAACGCAAATAAACTTTGAAACAACAGTCAAGTCTAGAGATGCTTGGATTTCCCGTTTTGCTTAAATTTGTCCATATTAATCTCAATTAATCAGTGAAGATCTTTCAGTATCTGGAAGTGAAAGGGTTGAACAACGTTCAATAATGGTTTTCTTCTGACACAGCTGTGTTGAAATCCGCAGTGGTGGTGCAGAAATAATGATGAGCAAACAGGCTAATTCATTCAATCAAGCCGATGGACTAGGAGTTAGTGTACTGCTTATTACCATGTCCCGGAAGAAAGAATGGCAGCGTCAATTTAAACTTTAATTTGAAATTAATGTTCTTGGGCTGGAGAGATGGCTCAGCGGTTAAGATACTTGCCTCCAATGCCTAAGGCCCTGGGTTCAATTCCCCAGGACCCACATAAGCCAGACCCACAAGGTGGTGGCCCTGGTTCTCTCTCTCTCTCTCTTTCTGTTTATCTCTCTCTCTCTCTGTAGCTCTCTGCTTGAAAATGAATAAATAAAATATTAAAAAAAATTTAATGTTCTTGATCGTACATTAAATCTCAACTCTTGAGCACACACCATTTTAATATTCTGTGACAGAATGGAGAGTTGGCAGAAGGCACCTGCTGCCCCCAGAACTCCAGAGCACTGTTGAATGTGCCAGTTACGAGCTGAAGCAACCGTTTTAATGGGGCACCATTTTTATCTAGAAAAGTAAGTGAAAAGCTGTGACATTCAATACCGATACCTGGCAGACGTTTTCTCGAAAGCTTTAGGAGAACAGCTGGTAGTACTGATGGCTAATGATAAAAATTTGAGTTTTTAAGTAAAAAAACTTGAAATTTAGAAAACGTTTAAGATACTGTGTCTCAACATTTAAGGGTGAGATCAGCGGTGTTCACATTGTGCACTAAAATAGTACAAATCTGGGAGCACTAACTCATGAACCAGTGGCTTCCGAGTGATCGATGCTCAGTGTTGGAGGAATGTCTTCCAAGTTCAGGCTCTGTCGTTGGACTTAAAGCCTCGAGAAGCTCTCTTTGGCCAAGTTTCGTCTGTAATTATTTGAAAGGGCAGCGAAAATGCTCCTCTTCTTTCTTTCCACTGCATATCTGCGGGAAGCTACTTTTCCTCCTATTCTTTAAGCAAGAGAACACACTGGAGCAGACTGAATGCAGAGACAGACAGGAACTCAGCCCGGCTTTCTTCTGATAAGATGGCGAGGATGAAACAGGACTGCGCCTCTCACTGGATTGTGTTCCCTGAACCCATCCCTCCCCAAATGTTACGTATGTTTATGATTTTAAAAAATAATTATTAACGATATAGTGCCTTTCACTTTAATTTCTCTAGGTAAGTAGAGCGGATAAATGCACAGTTTTGGGGACTAATCTCAGGGCATTTCAGGGACTAAAATATTTGAGCATTGCTCTCCTTCAACCTAGAAAATGTTGAGAAAGGGTCCCGAGTGACCTACACGAGCTTCCGTGAGAAGAGGAAGGGAATCCTACGTAGTTTCATGGAGAGACAAGAGGACGTGTGGGGAAAAGGATAGATGGCTGCCACCTCTGACTCTTCCTGTGGTCAGAGGCCACGAGGACAAAGCTCTCGGAAGGGCTGGACCACATCTTGGCTTGGAGGAGCCATTCCTTGGACGCAGGGAGCGTAAAGAGGCTCCTTGGCAAGTTGTCGGACCCACACAGATGCATTTTTAAACCAAATACGTGAAACAAAACATTCAAATGATGGATATTTGGGGCCATTATATTTTATCATTTCGCTCCACAACAGAATAAAATAGCCAAAAGATTAAAATTCCACCCAAAAGAACGAAAATTAAGAACCTAACTTCTTCCCTCGAATATTTCTGATTTGTCTGAAGAAACATGACACTTCCTTTTCTTGAACTGAAAGAAGAACCGAA
>PVHP010011966.1:0-43923 GCA_004024765.1 Zapus hudsonius
ATATATATATATATGTCTGTGTGTGTTTATATATGTGTATATATGATAACATATTATATTATACATATCCCCAGAATATCTAGCTAATGTTTAAAAATATCATATTCTAAAATGGCTATAATTCAGAAGGAAATAATAAATGAATTTGATGGATATACTTTTAACATATGCTCCAAATTTCTGTCTCCCAAATGTTTCCTAACCATATCATAGATATGGAAGCCCTGAAATATTTGTTAGTTCGTAGTACGTATGTGATTCATCTGGTATTTGTTAAAATACAGATCCTTCCTCCATAAGTTTGTAGCAACCTGAATAGCTCCATGTCTCACAAATTCCCAGGTGCTATGGATGTTGGACATCAAGGGGAGTGTTGTGGTCAAGTTTCTAGTTGCTGTGCAGAAAGAACCCGAGCAAAAGCAGCTTGTAGAGGAATGGGTTTATTTGGCTTACGGACTCGAGGGGAGACTCCATCCTGGCAGGGAAAACGATGGCATGAGCAGAGGGCTGGACATCACCTCTGCCTCAGCACTGCAAACAGCGGCAGGAAGGTGTGCCAAACACTGGCAAGGGGAAGCTGGCTTATAACCCCATAAGCCCGCCCCTGACAACACAGCTTCATCGAGGTTGTAAAACCCAAACTGCCATCAGCTGAGGATCAATCTATCAGAACACATTCAATTGTTTGTGGGGGACACCTGTATCAAACCATGACAGGGAGAAATCCCCGAGGGAGGATAGAGGCAAGAAGTTGAGAGCTGGTGATGGTGGTTTATGGTGACTCTAGACATGAGTCCAAGGGAGGTCTTGTTCATCAGAGGATGAGACTGCACATGTCTAACCAACTTGGAACCCAATTATCTGTTAAGCTTCTTACATTGTGGTGCCTTTTAGTAGCATTGCACTAAGGTTCTTAAGGTTTATTGATATACCATAGGAAAATCATTTTTATATATTTATAAGTCAATGGTCCTCAAATTACTTTGAGGACAACTTCACATCACAATATTATGTATATACCTTAGCATCACATAGGACAAATCAAGTGCTAATATTCATGGTTAAGAAGATAGTTATATTTAGAAGTAATAAAAAATTATAGATTTGGTGTAATTCTCAGATGATAAAAGTGAAAGCTGAAGGCAGAAGTGAAAATTTCATTTGGATAATTGCATGTGAAATAGAGGACTGGCAAGATCATTTCCAGCAGTTTCAAGACCTATTAATATTCCAAAGCATATAACTTTCTGAGAGCAAACAGCTGCTTGAAGAGGAATGCCCTCGGGTTGAAGCTGATTGCTAAATAGGGATGTATCTGGAATAAAGACCCCTGGGGTGAAATGCCTCCTTTGTCATACCCCAGTGTGTTTCAGAAAATTCAGTGACTATAGAATTTCCTCAGTACCTAAAGTACCTGACTCACTGTCAGAAAATTGGGAACATTTTTAGTTATCAATTTGCAACCTTGATTATCTCCCTTGTTCTAAATTTCAAGCTAAATCTTCTCGTGATCAATAGAGCAGCCAAGAGAAGCCTGGTAAGAGAAGGAGAAAGAAGAGACTGATCACAACTTTTGATGCATTCTCATTGTCTGATAAGCATAACAGGTGATTTGGTAGGAAAGTTCCTGGAACACTGAGGAGGCCTGACTGAGACAGGGGCGGCACCTGCTGGAGGGAGAGTCCTTCCACCTGAATCACTGAGAAAGAATGACATATCGAAATTTAGGAAAAAAATGGTCAGACTTCCAGCAGATCTCAAAAGAACAGAGAATTGAATGCCACATACTCTCCATCATATGCAGTCCTTAATCAGGATAACCTTTTTCTCTATGCAGACTAAAAGAAAGAAGTGAGAGGTTATGAATGGGGTGTAAGGGAAGATAGGAGGGGAATGGATTAAGCACGAGGCTAAACCAAATTAGGTTCAAAAACTTAAAATCCTCACAAGCATACTGTAACCTACAGAGCAAGTAGTGGACGTCAACTGGCAAGAGGGGCCATGAGTAGTAGGGGAGAATGTCTAAGCCTGTGAATAATCGAGCAGTCTGACAACCCCAGTCTCAGCCACCGGTTCCTTCCCTCACTGAGCTGTTGACCAAAGTGACCCATGAGGTTCCAAAAACAAGACAGAATTCTGTCAAGGCTCTTGAACGCCCTCCCCAGGCCTGAGGCCAAACCCAGTTGCTGAAGAAACCACAGAATGCCATTGATCAGCATTGAGAGACCCTTCATGGTCTGGAATGGTAACCAGCCCCCAGATGGCAGTTAGTGCAATGCTGGAAGGCACTACACAAGCTGCCAGGGGAAGCAGATCAACGACAGCTGGAATAAACAGACCACTGGCATGAAACACAGTCTTCAGCCATTAGTAGCATGACCACACCTCCTACTGGAAGAAAACAGCAAACCAAGAAAGAACATGCTTCGGGCAACAGTCCACAGCATCAAACCAGAGCTGAAAAATGTCATTTGCTTGAGGAGGTCCCATCCATCGTATCATATTAAAGCATGTCATATTAAGCCTAAAGTTTATTTGAATAAAAATAAATTATTTACAATAAAAGATTATGAGCTGTTGGCTTTCCAACCTTACTCGCTAAATGTTGAAAGTTAAATCCCTCTGTCTGAATCATCATAGAAGGTCACCAGTCAGAGAAAAATTTTATTTATTTATTTTTGGTTTTTCGAGGTAGGGCCTCCCTCTAGCCCAGGCTAACCTGGAAATCACTATGTAGTCTCAGGATAGCCTTAAACTCACAGTGATCCTCCTACCTCTGCCTCCTGAGTGCTGGGATTAAAGGCGTGCGCCACCATGCCCAGTTTCAGAGCAAACTTTTGAGGCTGCAGAGAAGCAACCCAGAGACCGAGGAAGGGAGAGTGACTCGGTGAAGGTCAAACTGCTAATTGGCAGAAGTGACATTTACAGTTTGTTTTGCCTCAGTGAGTTTCTTTTTGAGAAAATAAGTTTTTGCAGAAATCAAATGAATAACCTGACAGGGTAAAGACATTTTACAGATATGGAATATCTTCAGAAAAAGAATGGGTGAGGCCAGGAGAGAAGGCTCATTATGTATGCCCATTAGTGGTTGTTTTTACAATATTTTCATTTATTTATTAGAAAGAGAAAGAGGGAAAGGGATCAAAAAGGAGAGAGAGAGAGAGATAGAGAGAGAGAGAGAGAGAGAGAGAATAAACATGGGCATGTCACAGCCTTCTGCCACTGCAAACTCCAGACATGTGAACCACTTTGTGCATCTGGTTTTACCGAGGTACTGGAGACTCAAACTTGAGCCATTAGGCTTTGCAAGCAAAGCTCTTTAAGTCATCTCTCCAGCCCTGAGTGGTTCTATACACAGAATCTTTTGTCTATCTGAGGTAGTAGAGCACAGTGCTTAGGACAGATACTGAAATGCATTAACTCAGATACCAGGTCAGCTTCTAAGTAAGTCACTTAATAGCCAACAGCTATATACAACTATCCACCACCTAACTTGATGATTTCATCAGCAGATGACTGCTTATAACACAGTCATCCATAGGATTACAATCCCGTTGTAAATTCTCTACAGTCTAATGACATCATATGCCAAACAGTCTAGTGTGTGTGATGAAGCTGTCTTGAACGAACAAATTACTTTGCCAGTGAATAAAAGTGAGGCCCATGCAGACAAGTACAGTGGCTAGTGTTTGATAAGAACAAATGACTGTCTTACTGGTTTATATATTTACTGCACTATAATTCCTGACATTGTTTTACAGTATACTCCTCATAGGGAAAAGGTTTTCTCTAAAACATTATATTGGTGTAAGCTGGAAGAGTCTCCTTTCTCTTGTGTTTCTTTTCTTTCTTTTTTTTTACTTTTTAAAATTCTTTATTTTTAAATAAAGTTAGAAAGTAACGTAGTATAAAATATTCAAATACAAAATGTAAGAACTTGAATCATGTCTTCTATAGTGTTCAAAGAAAACCACTGAGACTTTTCCATTCATTTAGGAACATAAGAACACACATAACTTTTCAATGAATCATAATATACATTTCTATCAATATCTTGTTTTTCAATTTAATATATGTCATGGCCATTTCCCCATGTTCATTTACAATAAATGTACCTTATTCCTGTTATTAGTTATCTTATGGCTAAATCATAGTTTTTAAAAATATTTTATTTATTCATTTTCAAGCAGAGAGAGAGAGAGAGAGAGAGAGAGAGAGAGAGAGAGAGAGAGAGAGAGAGAGAATGAGAATCAGGCAGGGTCACCACCTTGTGGGTCTGGCCCATGTGGGTCCTGGGGAATTGAACCCCGGGGCCTTAGGCACTGGAGGCAAGTGCCTTAATCGCTTAGCCATCTCTCCAGCCCAATCATGTGTTATTTAATCAAGCTTTTACTGAATTTTCTACCATGTAACTTTTGTTTTTGTAGGATACTAAAATATATATATTTTTTCAGTTCATCTTTTTGTTATAGAAAATAATTTCACTGTGGCCATGCCTCTCTTATGTTTCTTGATAGAATCCACTGTAGGATCTAGGTTGGTGTGAACACATTCTTTGACATTCACACAATGAATAAATTGCCTAAATTAACGACAGTTTTAAGAATGTATTCCATCCATTAAGGAAACATATGGATGTTTTAAAATTTCACTTTAAAAATTCATGAGTGAATAAACTATCTTAAAAATCACCAGGTAGATCAAACATATTCCTACATTACACGTAGAATGAATCCCATTATCTCTAAAGAATTGTGGCAATAAGAACCTTCGCAATTTCAGAACCTTCTGCTCTGGCGATGAATGAGAAATCACTGAGGAAGGCTGAATGATGGCCTGAGGGATTTACTATTTGCCACATACATTTATGGAATCAAGCCATTAAGTACATGTTCTTCCATGAAACTAGATACTCAGGACTACTTATAGACGTATACAGATGCAGGTATATCATGGAGAGACTTAAGTGGTACTTACAGCATGAAAGAAATGTAAAAACACAAATTCTGCTTTTTGAGGTATCAGATCAAAAACTAAACATGTAATATACACTAGTGATCTTTGTATTCAAGAGCATTTAGCCATAAGATCCATTTTACAGTTATGGGACCCAATATTCAGGAAGATAATTTTCTAAGGTTCACAGTTCCTCCTAGAAGACCTAGGAGAGAGCTTGCTGCTTCTGGATCCAGGTGTAATGAAGGACGTAAACAGATTTGGTGTGCACCTGAGTGAGCACTTACATTGATTTTGCATGTTGACTTTCTACCCTCACACAGCATCCAAGGCTCAGTTTGAGAGCCATAACCAAATCAGATGTCAGAGGTTTGAGATGAGGCAGATTATGGAGGTGAAATTTTATCTCTACTCTCCCAGTTGGGTTTGAATTAAATTGCCATGTCATACATAAGTAAGAAATACACAAGCATGCAAATTTCATATGTATTATGTAACATGGGAATCAAGCCCTACAGAAGTTGCAAAACCTTTATTATGTATTGAACTCAAAAATAAGGAGGCAACTATACACAATATATTAGGCTAGAGAAAGAATCATTGAAACCTGGTTTGATTTTCTAGAACTAACTTGACTATAATTCTCCAGTGAAAATTTCATTTCTCCAGGTATAGAAAGAACATCTTTTATGTAAGAGTGTTTTATTTGCTGTTTCAGGAGGAGCAGGAAGATTTGAATTCCCTCTTCTCTCCGTGGTTTCATCAAATTCCTTTAGTTCTAAAGAAGCCTGGGGCAAAGTTGTCCACATCACAGTGGTGTGTATCCAGCCCCCAGCAGCACCTGGGAGAGGACAATAGGCTGGAATCCCAGGAGGAGCTGAACCTCTTATGACAAGCAGTTCATTTCAGGAATCAAACAGGCATCCAAAATCCAGGAAACCCAACTGGAGGCCACCACTTAAAAAGCCTCTATTTCTCAATTATCCTCTAAAGGACTAAAGAGATGCATAGATTCACACTATTGAATAAACAGCGAGAGTGCAAAAACTGAGATAAAGAATACTGTCCAATTCCTAGAATAGTAGAATATTATGAAGATGTAAGGGAAAAAAGATTAAAATAAGAACCCAGTGATTATAACCAGTCCATGGGATCACAGAAAGCTTAGCGAACAGATTCAATCCTGAGCCTCAAAGATAGCCTCTGGCCTTTATTCAGTCCTCCTAATTTTAAAGAAAGTTCCTGAAGTGGATCTTTATATGTGACCTTTTAGTGGAGCTAACTTTCCAAAGAAATGTTAGTTTATGTGTGTGTGTGGTGGTGGTGGCAGGGAGAGGGGTTCGGAAATTCTTTAAAGCAGTTAGGATTCTTTTCTTGGATGTCCTACAGCATCCCCTTGGCAAGGCTGGCTCAATGGTACCCAAAGTAGATTGTATAATCTTAGATCCATTTGACAGAAACTCCTGACTCTTGGTTAAAGCAAAAAGGAGTATATTAATATGATAATGCTATGCTAATTTTTGTCTAGAGAAGCTTCTCTTTTTCAGATGGCTGTGACCACTGGGATAACTCAAAAGACACCATAGTGCTGAGAAGAAATGACAGTCGAGTGTTCAGCACTGGGACATCTCTGTCACACCTCCGGAGGCTCAGGGTCTATTGTGGAAGAGGTGGAGGAAAGATTGTAGGAGCCAAAGGAAGGGGAGGACTGCTTACAATGCGAACTCTCAGACACAAAATGACCTTGATATTCATGACTTTGTATTGCCTGATACTACCTACACATAATGGGAGGAAAAGATGATGACACTGAAACAAAACAGAGACTAATTGAGATGGGGGAGAGGTATGGGGGGGAGGGAATCGTAATGTATATGATCTATGATTATGGAATCTATCAAGAAAAAGTTAAAAGCAGGAACAATTGGGTATCTTATTCAATTTCCTTTTAAGAATTTTATATGTAACCTTTGATATAGTTTTCAAGAAAAAAAATAACACTACCAAACTATTTCCACTGCAATTGTAAAACTATTATTGACTATCATGCTCTCCTCCTTTACAATAAATTAAATATTTTGTCCTGAGCCCGATTTTTTAAAAGTCTTATTTAAAAAGTAATACACTCCAACTATATTTTTTCTTGACTATTTCTATTCTTAACACTGGGAACTGAAATCACAGTTTTGCACTTGTTTGGCAAGAATTCTACCTCTGAGTTAAATCCTCAACCCCCATAGTGCTTGATATAAATTTAAATGACTTCAGATAATCATGTGTTGTGGTGTTCGGATTGTCAATGTTTCTCAAAACCATCAGGTAATTTTTTTACTCAGTTTTACCTTTCTACTTAATTCTCTAGCATGAAGATTGGGGGAGGAACTGGGGATGGTATTTGAGTTCATCCCTAAGGTGTGTGTTCAGGGTCAGCTTGAGGGTGTCGGCTGTTTTCTCTCTGCTCTGTGTGTTTTTAAAACATCAAAACAATATTGAACAAATGATAGAATAATGATTGAGTAAATGGAAGTACAAGCACTCCGAGGGGTATGTGTGATGGTATTGGGGCAGATAAGGGCTAACTGGCACAAACAATTCTACCTTGTCAAAGGGGATATGTTTCAAGAGACTTAGTGATTGTCTTAAACTGTCAATGGAACCAAACTCATCATGTAGTGTTTTTATGTGCATATGCAGCTATAAAAACTTAATTTAGAAATTAACCCCAGAAATAGATTAGAAATAACTGATAATAAAGCAAAGCGATTACAAAAAATATATTACACTAAAAATTATTTAAATGCTATATTCCTCTCTCTCTCTCTCTCTCTCCCTCTCTCTCTCTTTCTCTCCTATGTCACTCTCACCAAGTGGTGACAATAAAAGGGTTACTCTGAGCAGCAGAAGGATGCTCCAAATCTCAGGAAAGACAAAGTAGGACATTACAAAATTTTTATCATAACATTCAATATGGCAATTTGAAATACATCAACTGTTTATTTCTGGAATCCTACATTAGCATTTCTAGATTACGCATGGGCAGCTGAAGCTACAGAGAGTGAAGCTTCAGATGAGGTTGCAGTGAGGGATAGATATATCCCTCAAGGAAAACGATGTGCATACCGATTACATATGGAGAGGTGACTTCAGGTCTAAGAACATCATGGTCAAAGACACAGAGGAATTTAGAAAAATAATATGTGCCTGGTGCTGGTTACAGTGATAAGGCTGCCCCAGGCTCTTCTGGACTCCTAGGTCTCTTGTGGCAGATGCCTGTGAAACTTATCTTCAATGTCATTCCCATCACCATACTTCTGTGCCCACGGCACTGCTGGCCCTGAAGTGATCTTCTAGGTGGTCCCTTCCACCAGCCATGCTCCACTCTCTGTCATGCTGGTCCTGAAATGTACAGGGTTTCAGCTTTCTGGAACAATGGTGTTTTCCTGATTTTTATCAATCATATGAACTATCACATACATGATGCACCTGCCAAAGAAGAAAGAACAGCCAACCGACATGAAGAATAGAAGTAGTTAATGGAGAAAGAAAGAGACTATGATCCTCTAAACTACAATATATGGAAGCTAGTATAATGTTGTTTGATAAGATATTTTGGTATTGTTATAACCCCACATCTAGTTCCGAAAGTCACCATCCAGATGACATTATTTCCATATCAATGATTCTGGTTCCAGCCTGAATGGGAACTGATTTGGCAGACGTGACAGGATCCTTATCATTCACAGCTGGCCATATGGTGAAATTTCAATCTTTCCAAAAAATATCAGAAGCATTCATTAAAAGCTTGATTGGAAAGGGATAATTCGTTTTGAGATGATAGAAGTAAAAACTGAAGAATTTTTGAAGTTACAAGTTACGCAAGGAAGAACAAAATAACATAAGAAGAAAGCATAATTTGAGAAGCAAATATATGGAGTTCCTTAGTGCCTTAGGGTGTTACCCTATCACAGATGAGGGAAGCCATCATGGTGTGGCCCTGTCCTCAGTGCTCCCCTAAAGAGCAATCACTTTCTCACCTGCAGGGAGGCTCAGCACCCTGGTGGTCCCTGGGAGTAAAGGGGTTTGGTGGAAGAGCCTGAGATCTCAGTAGTTGCAAGAAGTTCCCACCTGCAATCTCCTGGAAACCCAAGGATGGACTGCTTCTGAGTGTGGCTTTGATCTTGTGTTTTCTCACCTGTCCCCTCAACCATATCTATGAGGCATGAAGATGGGTCTCCCTGATTGACCTAATGCATATCATGTGATTCAATAAAATCAATTCCTCTTTTGTAAAGTTATGCATACATCCTATCTGTTCTCTTAATGCAGAGAAATTCAAATAGACTATAGAAACAATAGAAAACAAGGAAAATCTTGAAAATTGCTAACAAGGCTGCAGAATCTTAACCTATTAAATATAAAGAAATCACTAAAGTAAATGAGAAATAAAAAGGAATCCTGTGTCCCAGGTATCCAACAATCAGAATGGGTGTAATATATTCATATATTCAGAATTCTGGGGGAAACTTAATTTCTACCTTAAATTCTATATTGAATAAAACAATCATACATGTGGGAAAGAAACGTGTGGGGGGGTATGCAAACACTAGAACACAAGTCCCAAACCTCTCTTTTTAGGAAATCAGAGAGCTGGGATGGGGTCCTTCAAAATCAAGCAAACTAGTTTATTTTATATGTGATTTACCTTGACTTTGTTGTATGTGGTCTGTTTCTTTCTTTTTTTATTGTTCATAATGAGTTACATTATTTAGTGGGCAAACAATGAGTTGTTATCCCCAATTACCGGATGCTCCCCTCCCCCATCCCCAACCAGCTGGATATCCTCCTCTGTGGGTCTTCTGGATCAGTCCTTGTGACAGGGGACCATGGATAGCCTAGGAGACAGCTCGGTGCTCCTGGCCCTAGTATGTTGTTACTGAGGGGTGCCATGCCTCTGGATAGTCTCTCCCACCATGGCTCTCACAATCTTTCCGCCCCCTCTTCCGCTCAGGTCCCTGAGTCGTGGTGGATGAGTATTGAGGCTGCTTTAAGGTTGTGAGCTTAGGGGTCTTTGTGTCAAAAATCATTGGTTTCTGTCTCACTGGCTTATCCTGTGTTGATTGAATGGCTGTGGCTGTGGGTCCTTTGTTCATCCCATCATTCTCTGTGGGGTTCATATTTTTATTTATTTATTTGTAAGGAGGGAGGGAGGGAGAGAGAGAAAGAGAGAGAGATATGAGAGGCAGAGAGGCAGAGAGAATGGGTACACTAGGGGCTCCAGCCATTGCAAATGAACTCCAAATACATGTGCCATTTTGGGCATCTGGCTTTATATGATGGGCACTCAAGTCATTAGGCTTTACAGGCAAGTGCCTTAACTGCTTAGCCATCTCTCTAGCCCCACCCAGCCCCACACTTTTTCTTATTTTGAGATAGGGCCTCTTTTACCAAGGTTGACCCTGAAATTGTTTGTCACTGAGGCTGGCTTTGAACTTTTGCTCTTCTATTTTGTATTTTCTGAGTTCTTGGATTGCAGATGTGCACCACCAAGCCCAGTGTATGCTGTTGTGAGGATTGAACCCAGGTTTGTTTCTTAATTACAGATTCCGGAAATTTTGGTGGGACTCTGTGATTTGGGATTTGTCAACAAAATGTGCTCTTTTTTTTTTTTTTTTTCATGACAAACTGTTTTCCTTTTTGGAAAGAAAAGGTGCTTGCACATCTAGAATTAACGTGTGTCTGAGCCTATTTCTGCCCTCCAGTTAGTTCTTTCAGATTGAGGTTTATTTTTTCCCTTTGAAACATCATCATGTTGAAGTATTGGGCAGGTGTCTATTTGAATGTTAATGCTTTAGACAGATCAAGCTATGATGTACTAATCAATGTTGATAGACCATTTTCAAAGCTTGTTTTGAGCACTTTTTCTCACTGGCTAAATTTACATTTAATCAATGTGACATTACAGTAACAAATAATTTGATTTTTAAGGAAGTTTGTGACCCTCACATTCATGATATCAACTTGAGCTCTACACATTTGAGCAGAATCCATCTACAAAGGTATGACTATCTAGTGACAACCCTATTGTATGAAAATGTGATGAATTGCCTCATTTGTAAATGAGATTCTGTGGATGTGATTTAGCTTACTTAAGAGAAAAACACATCACCCATTGTCTTGAACATATTAACTGTGACTATGCAGACAGATTCTGTGATCAATTTGGCCAGTGGATAATACACTAAATATCTCTAATGGTTGGATACAGCTCCTAAGCAATATTGTCTGACTACTGTCTTTTATCCAGAAAATCATTCTCTTTAGCTGGAAGTAATATTCCTTCTATCTATCAATTTATTCTTACGTTTACTTAGCACTCATTGTCTGGTATTCAGCACTGTTTTCAAAGAGTTTGTAGAGTTCATTGAAGAATGAATGTTCAAAGAATGGGACAAATGTAATTTCTGATAGTAATCATTTAATTAATGAAAATATGAATCTCTTAAATGGGAACTTTTTTCTAAAGAGATACAATATATAATGTATCACAAGTGTAAAGTAGAACAGTAGAAATCCAAAAAAGTATATTTTTAAAGAGTATATTCAGTCATTTATAGAATTTCGTAAGAAAAAAGCTGTACCTAAAGAAAAATTAATGGTCTCAAGCAGAGGAATAATCAAATGGAATTTCAATGAGAGATCAAGTTCTGAGATGAAGTAAACCATGGAACCAGACCAATGGTAGCAAATGTTAAATAAATCATTTATGTTAGGACCATATAACAACAACAAAAAGATTTGTTTCTCTGGAATGTGGGTGAATGACTATTTCTATGTGTGGCTGTGAGGAAACATACAAAAAATATGGTAATATGTTGCAATAACATTTCATTATTACACTGCCGTATAGGTAATGTTTTTAATGTTCATCTAGAAAGATTTATTATAGCTTAAAACATTCAGAGGAATAAACGTGTGTGTATGGGAGCTTAAGCCTACTACATATATTGTAAGTGTGGCTGTACTTTCTTTGCACATAAATTACAAGCTGGTTAGCATCAATGATTAACATGAAGTTTTAAATATTATGATGAGAAATATTTAACAAAAGTTGCACTTCACCATCTTATCAATTTCACCAACTATTCTGTCAACCAAAACAAAACTTTGTGATCTTTAAGGGATCAGTCTTAATGGAAACAATATGTCTTCCAACCCTTTGCGAATAGACACAGTATTCTCTCATTGTAATTTAGATTTTGTAATAAGGAATTATTTTCTATCTATTGGTGCTTCCTGTCACTCCCCAAGAGGACCCCTTAACTTCCATTTAACCTACCTACTCATATAACAATTATAGCCCTCCCACCACTTTGTGGCCCTGATTTCCAATTGAGAGGTATATCACATCAATCTTCCACTTGAAGACCAAATAAAGATAATGAAAAAAGAATAAATGGAAAACTTGCTTTTGCTTCTCACTTCCCATGGGATACGACCTTGAATTCATCTCCTTGCTGACATTTCTATTCTAGCTTCTTAACCCTTCCATTTATGGAATTTTTGTCTATGACATTGGGCAAATCAGACTAAATTTTATCTCTATAACTGCATTAGAAATGGCTTTGCTCTAAATGTTATTCCTGACTCCTACTCACTCTTCAGGCTTTAGAGAAAAATATGTCTTAGTGGCAATGAATTCTTTTTTTAATCAATTGAAGTTGGTACCTCAAATATCACATTCAACTTATAATAGCACTAATGACACATCGTATTTATTTAAGATTTTCTTTTGGAATTTCAAGTTTTCAATTCATTAACTCATTCTTGTATTTAATCAATATAAAAGAAAGCTGATACACACACACACACACACACACACACACACACACACACACACACACAAACTTAATGCACAAATTGGCATGGAGAATGTGTTCTCAAGAGCAATAGAGAGGGTATTCCAAGGACAGAAAATGGTACGTATTAGGACAATTTCTATTGCCTTATTCAATTTCAATGGTCCAAGTTATCTTTCATCTTATATTTCACCAGTTGAGAACACAGACATGATCCAGTATTCAGATTTCACAGTCTAAGTTTATCACTGAGAAGATAAGAAACAATTCAGCAATGCCCAAATCTAGGGGTTCATCTCCACCCTACTAAAGCTTGGTTCAATTTAATAAGACAGCAAGGACATGGCCAGTAATTCATGTTGTGATTTCTCTCCCAATTTAACAGCCATAAATTTATAAGAGAAAAATCTCTCTTAAAAATACCAAGATGTACTAAACTTCCAAAACAATAAAGCAACGCCTTCCTGTCGAAACTCCCAAGAGATTTGTATTCCCCTGAAACATGAAGACAGATGAGTCTGCCTACATCTATTCCAGAACCTGCTCATTCGCTTCACCAAGCTGCTTAATCATGTGTCCCTGCCAAAGCAGTGACAGGTCATCTTTCCTAATATGTTTTAATAGTAAAAATTACAAAAGAGTAGATGTGATTTATTTGACATAGCAACTACAATTTGAGACTTTGCCAAACATTTACATGGGTTATTTAAAGCCAGAAGTCATCCTCTGGAAAGGGGAAATGTTTTGTAAAACTGCAGTCAGTTCTTTATTGGGTGCCTTAAAATCCGGGAGGGAGAAACAGGCGATCATAAAAGAACAGCTTTCTTTTTGGAAGATAAAAGTATTTGCTATGTTTAACAATGCGTTCCTCTTTGGTGCTCTGTTCTGGGTTGTATCTTCGGCTTTGTAGATGCAGGATGGATTATAATTTCTGGATAAACTTCTGCTGATTCAAAGATATGCTTTTAAAGTGTTTGAAGACATCACACATTTCAACATCTAGTAGAGTTTATATTAGATTTGGAAGTTTCTTTGAAAGGATGTGTGAGTGTAGGAGCTGATGAGGTCTAGTAGAGAGAATTCAGAGGTCACAGGCATGGGTTTCCTGATAGTAGGCAAGCATTTGTCCTATCAAAAAATATCATTGTAGCCATACTTAGAGGGGGTTAGTAAATGACACATTGGCTAAAGTGTTTGACATTCAAGGATGAGATCCTGAGATCAGATCTCTGACACCCATATAAAAGTTGGGAGGGCACAGGGTCCTGCCTGTAATTCCAGCACAGAGGAGGGGGGATGGGAGATTGTCAGGGAATGCTGGCTAGCTAGACTTTCTTAATCAACAAACTCTGGATTCAAGTGAGAGACTGTTTCTGTATAAAATAATTTTGAAAAGTGACTAAGGAAGACATCTAATGTCAACATCTGATCTTATGCACACACGTGTGCATGAACCCACATGCACACACACATAACACAGATATATAAATGTGTTATATATATATATATATATATGTATATATATATTGCATGAATATATATATAGTATGAATATATATATATATATATATATATATATATATATATATGCATGAAAAGTAAAATATTTCTTTAAAACAAAGGAGTGGGAGAAATAAATGCACAGTTGAGCAACCAAACTGTCAGCCAGCCCAATGGACTCAGGTGAGGGAGACACATTCTAATGTTCCAGCATAATGGAAACAATACCCTTATCTAAACTAATACTGTAATTAGAATCCCTGCACTGTTTTCTCAGATTGTTGGTCGTTCAGTATGAAATTCTCAGTGATTTTTGAGCACGGAAAATTAACGGAATGAAACCCAAACCCAAACAATCATTCTTTTGAGTCATCTTTATTTTTTTTAAATATATATTTATTGTCCATAATGAGTTACATTATTTAGTGGGCAAACAATGCGTTGTTATCCCGAATTTCCCAATTCCCCCCCTCCCCATCCCTGATCAGTTGTATATCCTCCTCTGTCTTTCTTTCTTAAAATATTTTATTTATTCATTTTCAAGCAGACAGATACATAGAGAGAGAAAGAGAGAGAGGGAGAACCAGGGCCACCATTTGTGGGTCTGGCTTATGTGGGTCCTGAGGAATTGAACCCAGGGCCTTAGGCACTGGAGGCAAGTGCATTAACCACTGAGCCATCTCTCCAGCCCATTGAGTCATCTTTCTTGCTTCATTTTCCATGTTGATTGTCCCGTCCAGGTGTCCTCCTTACATAGTAATCTTTGTTTGTCTAACGACTTGACCTCATTAAAACCTTATGATTTGAGTCTATCAAAATTTTGATAATGCCACCCAGATTGAGCTGGATTTTAGAGGCAGTTTTCAGTGCTGTTTTTTTTTTTTTGTTTTTTTTTTAATGAGGAACAATGAGAAATAAATGTCATGCAAAATAAGACTCACATAATGCTCACTAAGTTAAAATATACATACCAGCTTCAAACGTGTTAGTAGAGACATTTCTACATATACAAATAGGAAAGTGTCTGTTGTAACTTTTTCAGATGAGAAAAGTCCAACCAATGAGTACGTGAACTCCAAGTCTGCTTGATGGGCTTCTCAAACTTACGATGATATGGATCTGATAGCTTATAATGGGCACTGAATCCAAGGAGGCTAAGGTGAGAACTCTTTTCTACTTGTAAAGGCTGAAGGTAATAGATTCTTAGCTTCAGGTTTCCCTCTCAGGTGATGAAGAGGAGGCTGCTATTTCACTTTCTTTCTATTTCAGGGTCATAATTTGGTCTGGTATTAAAAATAAGACAGTCAAGTCCTGGAGAAATGAGATGGATTGGTACAAATGTCATGTTCATAGACAGTAAGCCCCTTCATTCATAAAAAACTTTAGTACCAAAGAATTTTAGTTCCATTCACAATGACCAAGCCTCTGTGGCCTTATTCGATTTTAAAGGTCTTACTATTCATATAAGATTGGAAGAAAAATATTTTAAAGTGTATGCCTTCATTCCTAGCATTTTTTAAAAAAATTATTTATTTATTTATTTATTTATTTATTTATTTATTTATTTATTTATTGACAAACAGAGAGGGATAGAGAGAAGAGAGAAATACAATGGGTGCACCAGGGCCTCCAGCCACTGCCAACGAACTCCAGATGCATGAGCTACTTTGTGCATGTGGTTTTATGTGAGTACAGGGGAATAGAGTCCTGGATGTTAGGCTTTGCAACAAGCACCTTAACTGCTGAGACATCTCTCCTGCCCCAAGTCCTAACATCTTTATATCCATGCTTTGTAACATTACCAGCTGACTGCTGGGTCATGAGGCCTAGGTGTGAACAATGCATAAAGTTAACAGAAGCAAAAAGGACAGGAGAAAGAAGTCAGGAAGGAGCCCCCTCCCTCAGCCCTCTCTCCATCATTATGATGGTGGCTATATTCCAAGGATCAATGCTCTAAGTTTTCCATCCCTCTTATCACAGAGATCTCTCTGTGCTCCAATAACCCAATTCCAGTGCCTGTCATTTTGACCTTACTTGGTAGCTTTGTATGGTTGACAGTCACTGGAGGATCCAGTACACTTTGTTGACACCATGATCCCTACCCATGCCTAGCGTCTTTACTTCTCTGCTCAGATTGGTCTTCAAGTCTAGCTTCTGCTGCCTACAGGGTTCCTCATGCTTTCATAGCCTGAATATCATCTCTTAATCTCCTTCCATATGAGCCATGACTTATTATGATTCCTTTGAGAATTAAATTTATTTTGCTGTTATTATTTTATGAATAACTAATGAACAAACTTAAAGAGAATATTTAAATTCTTTAACGTTCAAGTATACAACAGTTATGGCTCTCCGTTTATTCCAATTTGTATATTCTCTCAACAAAAATTTCTGCTCACATTTCAGTAGGGTAATATGATATAAGTTTTTATGTGTTTTCATACTTGTTATTGCCTCTGAGAACAGGATTTCATTAAATTTTATTTCCTAACCTAACTTGAGATTTCTGTTAAACAGTCACAGTATTTGACACCCCTCTAATGGGACACGAATCGCTTTCCTGAATTATTTCTATGCCTTTGTTTACATCCGTGCATCATACACGTACAAGCTACAGCTTCAATCACTTGTAATATGAATGCTTGGTGATGCCTAAGAGAACTCTCATCTGCCCATGTGTGCAACTCAGTAGACATTCCAGCAGACCAAGGCCCCTTTCTACTCATCTATTTCATTCTGTGCGAATGACCTATCACTTGGGGGAAACACAGAGGACATTCATGTTCTTCTGCTCCTGTTTCCCAGCAGACAAGTTCACTGCAAGAAGATTTATAGGATCGCCCTGCATGGCTTGTAAAGCAGGCTTTTCCTCTGTGCAGGCACTGGGTTGGTACATTCAGGTTCAGCATTACCACAGAGGGAGATGTCAAGATGCTGAGGCTGGAGGGGCAGCGAAATGCCCTTCATTTGACCTCACATGTACATGCCAGTCCATTTCACACTGGGGCAGCTTGTCTCTGAGAGTCTTCTAAGATCAGATGCTCAACACACTTTTTTATTCCTTTTCCCAATTTGCGTCTAACCTCTCCTAATCACAGAGAAATACCAGCCACCTTGTTCAAGCTTGCAGCATCATTATTCATTCTATTTGATTTTCACAGAAATGGCTACAGGATTTCACTGTAGCAACAATAACAAAATACTCTAATAATGCCTGAATTCAAAGGCTTTCCAGGAAGTTCCCAAAGAAAGCAGCTGATACCCATCTTGCGCCATGTGTTGTTTTGAAAAGAAAAAAAAAATGCATGAACTCACAGGACTGGTATCAGCATTGTTTTGTAAACCTACATTATTTGGTATCTTTTTATATTCCCTCAGCACAGCTTGCTATCACGGAATACATTCTTTTTTTTCAAAAGTCTCTTTGAGAACATTTATTAATTATTTTGATAAGATCACATCCTGGATCATATTGAAATTCCTGTGAGAACTTATTTAAAATAATCTTAAGCTTACCAGGTGTGTTATTTAACTTTCTATCACTATAAGAGATATCTGTGATAAATTGTGTTAGTTTGAGTTTGTGCTCATAGTTTTAGAGGATTTGCCCCATGATTGAGGTACACATTTGGGGTCTCTGATAAAGCTTCTCATAAGTTCATGGCTGAAACGTGTGACAGGAAGACCTTCTGGCAGGGAAGTCAAACTAATGAAGTGGAAAGAACTGGGTCTCAGTGCTTCGAGATATCAAAGTTGATCAGACAAGAGGAAGGACAGGGCTCTTGGAGAAACAACAAAACAGGTTCTTGCTAGCTCCTAGGAAGCCCCACCCCTTATCTCTCTCTGCTCAAGGACATAGACAAGACATTCTTATATCAAATGTTCCTAACTGCAACCAACTCCATTGTAAGAATGGCCTATATGAAAAGCTGCACTTATTAAATGATGACCAGATGGGTGAGGGCTCCTTTGAGTCATTTCCTCCTGAATCAAAGTGAAAATTCAGTACTAAAGTCTAAAAGGGTAGAATCTTGATCCAGAAGGTACAAGGACATAAGACCTATTTTAGGAGGAGATAAGAAAATGAGGCCAGGCGTGGTGGCACAGCCTTTAATCCCAGCACTCGGGAGGCAGAGGTAGGAGGATCACCATGAATTCAAGGCCACCCTGAGACTACATAGTGAATTCCAGGTCAGCCTGGACTAGAGCAAGACCCTACCTCGAAAAAAAAAAAAAAAAAAAAAGAAAATGAGGAAAAAAGTGTCCCTTTTAATACAATATCCATTTTATCCAATTCCTCACCTCTAAAGTCAGTTGTATGCAGACCCACACTTCTGTGCCTGTTAGGATTAATACCTTAAGAAGGAGGTATATTTGGGGTGTTGTAATAGAAACTCTCCAAGCTCTTGTAACTCATGTTCAAGGCCTGGCCTTCCATGGCTAGAGCAATGGAATCTGGCACTGGCGTTTCTGGACATGTGACAATCTCTTGTCCTCATCACAATTGCAAGGCTACAGCTAGATCAATAGCAGAACCTTTAAACAAGTCACAAAACTAGTGTGATGATGGCATTAGATACAAGTATCTATTCCACTGAGGCAGAAAAGTAGGACTCAGAGTCTGGAAGATCTCACTAAAATAGTAAAATATATACCCCTAGTCAGAGATTTAAGTTACTTATGAGACATGTGACACATAGTGTTGTAGGTAGAATTCTATGTGAGAATTGAGGATAATAACAAAACCTGTGCTATGCAGAGCCAGGAATCCATACTACATGACATACAACCCCACCCCTTGTTCAGCAGGCATGCTAACAAACCCTTGTTCTCTGCTCCAGCCTGCTGGCTCCACCTTGGAATTGCATAATCTTCTAGTAAACTCCCCAGGCCTCTATTATGATCTGCATATCTCTAAGTCTTTGCAGTGGACAATAGAACATGGAGCACCTCTGCAGTTATGGAGGTCTTTTCCAAGCCCCAATATCTACTGCTAGTACTTATTGACCCAAAGAAAGCAAAGGTAAAAGGTAACATGAGAATAATCAACATTGCTCATTATTACATCTTTCTATTTTAGATATACTGTGAATTCTAAGTCATATAAAAGAAAGTCTTGGATAGCCACAATAGTGAACTAAATAATATTTTGTTTTTAGCACAAAAAGATGGGGCACTTCTTTTGCACCCAAAGTCCACAAATCCACACTCCCCAGGGAGGAAGGTAATTTGTAACCTTTTCAATAAGAACTATAAGGAATTGAGCCCTGGTTTACCTGATTCTAGCTCCTTTCCTATGTGTTCACTTTGACTTGAAAAGCATCTTTTTAATTTATTTCTATTAGATTTGTAATTAAAAATATTTTCATTTATTGAAGCAGACAGAGAGATGGAGAGAAAGAGAGAGAGAGAGAGAGAGAGAGAGAGAGAGAGAGAGAGAGAGAGAGAGAGAGAGAGAGGTGGGGGAAGGCAGAGCTAGAATGGGTGTTCCAGAGCCTCCAGCTGAAAAGGAACTCAATACATGCACTACTTTATGCATCTGGCTTTACATGGACACTGAGGAATCTTACTTGGGTCATTAGGTTTTGCAGGTGAGCACCTTAACTGCTGAGCCATCTCTCCAGGGCCTAGAATTATAACTTTTTATCTTCATCACTTTCTATCTTTATTCTGCAATGCCTTTACAGGGATGCTCAGGGCACTTTTTCTTTCTTTAACACAAATAAATTGACCCAAATTCTTTTCTGTTTCTATTTTTACATTCTTTTGTGAATGAAGCAAAGAAGCTACAAAGAGAATCCGGTGTCCTCTGGTAATGGTTCAACACAAGTTACCTGTAAGGCATTTTTTTAATATCATTTTTTCATGTTCCCTAATGAAATAGGTTTAACTTTATATGTTAATGTTAGATTGGAATGCATGTCTCGTTACATGTTATCCAGTCTGCAAAGACATGGGCCAAGGCCTGTTTAAGGAACTTGATACAATGAGTGATGTACAGGATCAGTACAGGCAACAACAGAAGTTGAGAATAATAAGTGAGAATTATTCAATAATTAAATAATGATAATAATTGAGAATTATTCTCCACTTCTAACATTGCCTGATAGAAGGGACACAGGTAATAAAATGTAGTCTCTCTGCTGATTTAAGAAATGCTATTTTTTTTTTCTCCAAATTTTGAAAGGAGTTAGGGAAGCTTTCGTACAGCGCCAGAGGAAGACGGTGAACAGAGTACTCACTGATGCCAGGAAACCAGGTGAGAAAATTTCCCAGGCATGTTCATTTAATTAATATTGTGGAAGCTCCATATGGAACCCGGCAGAGAATGACTGGATGAACAAAGGAAACCCACAGCCACGGCCATTCAATCAACACAGATAAGCCAGTGAGACAGAAACCAACGATTCTTGACACAGAAACCCCTAAGCTCACAACACTAAAGCAGCCTCAATACTCACCCACCACGACTCAGGGAACTGAGCAGAAGAGGGGGCGGAAAGATTGTGAGAGCCGTGGTGGGGGAGACTGTCCAGAGGCATGGCACCCATCAGTAACAACACACTTGGGCCAGGAGGACCAGGCTGACTCCTAGACTATCCATGGTCCCCTACCACAAAGACTGATCCAGATGGCCCACGGAGGAGGATATCCAGCTGACTGGGGATGGGGAGGGGGGCCCCTGTGGAATTGGGGATAACAACTCATTGTTGGCCCACTAAATAATGTAACTCATTATGGACATTTGTCATGGTTTGATACAGGTGTCCCCCACAAACAATTGAATGTGTTCTGATAGATCGATCCTCAGCTGATGGCAGTTGGGGTTTTACAACCTCGATGAAGTGTTGTTGGGGGTGGGCTTATGGGGTTATAAGCCAGCTTCCCCTTGCCAGAGTTTGGCACACCTTCCTGCCGCTGTTTGCAGTGCTGTGTAGAGGTGATGTCCACCCTCTGCTCATGCCATCGTTTTCCCTGTCAGAATGGAGTCTCCCCTCAAGTCCGTAAGCCAAATAAACCCATTCCTCTACAAGCCACTTTTGTTTGGGTTCTTTTTGCGCAGCAACTAGAAAGCTGACTGCAACAACATTAAAAAAAAGTTCTCCAAGAGAAAGCCAGACAATTACCTAAAAGCTTTGAAAAAAACAAAACTCATTGCTAGTATAATTGGTCACTCAGATCCATAAAGCAATGCCTTAATATCTCTGTATTTATAAAGGAGAATAAGCAACAGATATTAGTCAATGAAAATAAAATAATTTACAACTTGATCAAAACAACCAAGAAACTATTTTGACCTCTACATTGTGCCTATGGTGGTAATACAATTTATGGGTGACCAGGAGACAAAGGAAATAAAGTATGAAAATTCTTTCCTAAGAGAAGGCCACTGGCCTCAGCGGTTCTCCACCATCAACCTTCTCAGCCGATTGTCCCTTTTCTCAGCATGGAGTGACATTAGATTTAGAGCATGTCTTTGTCCTATAATAACAGCATTCTATTGTCTCTCACATGATATAACTGCTCCAGTCATGAGATTTTTTTTTTCTGAGATTCTCTGTGGATAGAATATTTTGAGAGGGAGACAACCATATCATCTGAAATCCAACCTACAGGGCTGTTTCCATGACATTATATGTGCATGTAGTTATGGGTGGTTCAAACACCAGTGTGTGCAGAGAATTCTCAGGAAATACTGACTGGAGGAACTCTTCACAGCTTGTTGGACTAACTTGTAGACTGACTGTGTATGAAATTTTTTACATTACTTAGAGGCACATTGTCTGTGATGTTCTTGAAACCCCAAGAATAAATGAAAAACTGTCAACATGATGCCAGGACATCCATTCTTATTTTTGTTTCTCTGGTCATTGAGCTCCAATAGTGTCTAAAGTCTGGCATCCTGGCTTGATAATACAAGTCAGGCAAGCATGAGTTAACCAACTCAATTTCTTCATAGAAATTAAAAAAACTTTATGTTAATTAAAGTTATTTCCATCAAAATTGTTAGCCAATATATGAAGCTTCATTCAATAAGAGTAAAGTCCTTTATTAATGCACCTTAGTAAGAACATCCTAGCAGAAGAGAAGAGGTACTGAAAATAAACACTTGCACCCTTCCTTCTGATTCTCAGACGACTGAAATGATTCACCCTAGAGAATTAGAAATTTCCCATGAGTCTCCTCCTGGAATAAAGTACAGATTGATGCTGGGTGAAAGCCAGAAAAGGGACTCATCTCCAAGGAACAGATTTTGCAAAGTTCTAACAACTTTCATCAAGTTTGGATGAGGTTACAGGTTAATCTTACACATATAGAGAGGGCACTAGCTGCTTGTTGGGTCAGGAAGAAGAGAAGGTTGATGGGAAGAAGAATTACTAGAAGGAGGAAGAACATGGAAGTGAGTCAAGTTTGGGTCTGGATAACAATTGTCTTCTAAGATCATCTGCATGCTTTAGGGCCTGTGTGTGTCCCTAACTAGCTACCTGCAAAAGACTACCTTGACCTTGTTTCTGATCTCTCCCAGGGCAACACCATTTCTCAATTATGCAAACCTCTTTTCAAAGCTATACCTCTTGTCAGTACCCCAAAAGTGGAATCAGAGGTCCCTAGTCATCTTGCCAGTGTGATCTCATGAAGCAATCTCCTTCCTCTGCTTTGATCTACAATTTATACCTTGAGTTGGCAGATTGAGAATGAGTCTCTGACCTTTGTTTGTGAGGGCT
The DNA here is from genome assembly GCA_004024765.1 of Zapus hudsonius. NCBI lineage: Eukaryota > Metazoa > Chordata > Mammalia > Rodentia > Dipodidae > Zapus > Zapus hudsonius. The sequence goes on from PVHP010011966.1 coordinate 23,039, forward strand.
GCCAGCACCCAGCTATGGCTGTGTCGCTTTGGACCCCACAATGGTATTGACAATCCTAACAGGAACGATTGATGTTTGGCAGGTATGAGGTGAATTGACCAAGAATTTTCTTTTACATTTGTGAAGTGAACAGTTTGATTGGATGGGCGCTGTCATCTCTCCAGGTAATGAGATGTGTCCTTGACTGAATGACTTGCTTCAGTGGGACAGTAATTAAGATGATTTTCATGTCCTGCTCAGCTTGCGACATCAGACAGCTTGTTTCTTTCCACTGGCTCCTTATATTCCTTTCCTTCCACTATTTACTTGGAAACATTTGTTAATTGTTCATTTCTTCTCTGACTCATAGGTACATTTTCTTGAAATGCTCTTGCCAGCGTTGAGATACAAAGCCATCTTGTCTCAAGGACAGAGGAGTGATCCCTTTGAAATGCCATCATCAAGGAAGATAGAGAGCATCTCCACATTCCAGACACAGCAAGATAAAACTCTGATGTCTCATTCCATGTCCAAGAACTGACAGGGCAGATGGTCTAATCATTTGGACCAAAGTCTCCCTGGCTCTTCTCAATAGTTTTTCCACTGGCTCATCCAAATACCTCAGATGACAACTAGAGTTACTGAGCAAACTTGCTCCTGAGCAGACTTCCCTGGAAAGGCCCAGGCAGAAGGTGCTTTTCAGGGTATGCTTGCAGATCACTGAGGGTGGTCATCATGAGGAATGAAGCCCAGATCTTAATATTTCTGAGTTAATTCAGCAGACCAAACCTATAACTCATTCTTCTTATCCTAGCAGATGCTATCCTCACTACCATGCTTACTGACACCAAAGTTTATTTTAAGAAAAAAATCAAAGTGTCCCTCTTCTTTAATTAGATGCAGAAGGCTCTATGACTTAACCAATCCCTTGTCTTTCTTCCCCTAGAAGTTTCAATTGGCAGTCACTTCAGGATATGGGTAAGTGTAACTGCATAAAAATAAAAATATTTTGCCTGAAGTCATACTAAGGGCAGAAGAATTTCCAATTTTATTTCCAGGTAGCCTGAAAAGAATCTGCAATATACATTACTCATATTTTAAAGGGCAGTTTTGGCTGCCCCTCAAAACAGGTTGCTCTTTTCCAATTGTCAATAACCATCCATGAGACAGGTTTATTTTTAGTTAAGTTAACATACATTTCTCTCTTTAAAAACTAAGTAAATTTGTAAGCAGCTTTTTATTTTTCTTCATGAAAAAGGTCTGAACCCTTAGGAAAATCTGGTTTATGCTTTGTGAATCTAATAGTCATGAAACTAGACTTTGATTCTACATGCTCTTAGTTCCATTCATTTTTTAGAACTTTACACTTAATTCATGCTGATTGAAATGTATACTTCTCTCTCAATGTAAATATTTACTTTAAGCTTATGATTCAATTTTAGGCATTCATTGGAATAATTAATCCATGCTTTAGCTGTCAGTGTTCAGTGTGAGTTAAAGATACTTTCATATAGAAACTACCTAAATAATAATAATAATAGTAATAATAATAAATCCTTACTATTACTAATCTGTTTGGTAAGCCTAAGAGTTTAGATAAACTTTTCAAGTAAATTCTTATAATTATTTCTCTAGATTACAGGTTGTTGCCAATGAAATATTAATACTTGAGTATTTTCTTTGAACAAAAATGTCGTATGTGTGAACCTATCTTGAACTGTATTTTGTTAGTAGAAAACAAGTATAGGAGATTAAGTAACCTGCTGCAAATACAAAAAGCGTGAGGTGAAAGAGGAGGTGTTCCAAGCAGTCATTCTTGAACCCCACCTCTACTAATGTGAGTCTCTACGAACATGGGTCTGAAGGCTACAGATCTATTTATTTGAAGACCCCAGGCTGTCAATATTCTCCATTCAGTTCTGTTTGATAAACTTCCCGGAGAGTCCTGATCAGAAAGTCAGGTTCATTTCTTATTCAATATGCTACCATGAATCAGGCCTATTGAACATTCACAAATATAACACAAATCCTACAGTTTCAGATTTGAGAAAACCTATATTCACAAGGAGATCTGGGGGAAATCAACAGAGACTTCAATTTCATTTGGATCTTGTTTTAAAACAATAAAACAGAGCTTTGAGAGATGACTGTGGGAAGATCACCCGCATGGTGTCCCTGCCTGAGTTAATGTTAGTATCATCTGAATCTCACTGTGAGTCTATTTAGAAGCAACCTCCACTGACTGACTTTTCCCATCTTCCTGCATCACCGTGGTTAAAAGTAGCCAAATCTCAACAAGTTATTTGATCACATAAGAATTGATGGTAAATATAAAATGATATGGATTATTCCAACTTTAATAATAGTTCTGACCATTTTAGTTTTTAAATCAAATAAAAACAAAAGAAAAATTAAATCTGTACAACTATATAAATCTCCACACTCATTTTAGATGGATTTAAAAATTTTAATTGTTAGTGAAAATGTTTACAATATAATACACTCTCTTTGTCTCTCTCTGACTCTGTCTGTCTCTCTCTCTATCTCTCTCTATATATATTACTCCTGATACTTAATATATAAACTTATAACTAAAATAAGTTTTATTAATTTGTTTTTAATTTTTCTATGATTTTGAACAAGCTCCAATGAACTGGATCAGATTCTCCAAATCGTGTTTATAATTTTCTACATAGCTATAACCTTATATTGTTAATGAAGACATTAAGAAATGTTCCTTGTGAAAGAAAAATAATGAATATATTTGAGAAATATCAAACAACACATCTACCTTTGGCATTTTTGTATTAGATAACATGGCAATGCTTTGAAGTTTCCCCAGAAAAGGAAATAGACTCTGGAAGAGTTTCAACTTAATTTCTGTAATCCTGGTCCCAAATATTTTTGTTGTTATTGTTTTTATTCCATCTAGGTGATAGAATAACAATCAAAGTCTAATGTAAGCTTAAACTGAGTAGACATTATTTTGGCTCACAATGCTTCTGAATAACAAGATTTAGATCAAGATAAATTGGAAAACATTAAGTAATTGTGATTAAAGCCTTCTAAAAGATTCTAAAAGATTCTCTTTGTGAAATCCACATTTAGAAGGATTATCTGGCTCAGCAATACTTAACTATTATAGTAGAACCTACAGACATGAGCATAAGTTGAAATGTTTCCACCAAGAAAACAGTGTTAGATTCTTAATTTCTAGTATCCATGACTGAGACCTGCTTTGGAAGTAATTTGTTAAAACAAAATATAGTAATTCGAATTGTCTGTGATTCAATATATAACTGGGAACTAATGAACAAAGGTACAGTTTAGATGGTAAGACACAACAAGAAGCAAAAATATCATTTTTGCTTTGAATTTATGTTTTCCTAAATTAAGGAACTACCAGCAGCTGATAAAGAAGCCAGGTACAAATGGCGCAACCAAATCCTTGATCACACTTCTTGTTTGCCCTGGCTCTTTGAGGAAAAAAAGATTTATTTTATTTATACCATCCAGCTCATTACTTCTTTCTTATATCAACTATAAGAAATCAACACAGGTGCTTGCAGAAGACAGGAGAGTTTTGTTTTTATTCCTCTCCTCTTAAAGTATGAACAGACTTGTAAGACAGAAGAAAGAATAAACAAAAGGAAGATAGAAAGAAAGAGAAAAGAAGGAAAATGGAAGAAACAAAGAAAGGGGAGGCAGAAATGAGGAAGGGTTGCAGAGAGAGACAGTGGGTGGGATGGAGGGGAGAGTGAAAGAAGTAAAGCTAACTATGAAAGGCTGTAAATATATTCACTTACTTTCCTGTTTCCTGAAATAATCATTTCACTAAACATGTGTATAGCAAAACTTCATCTTGGCTGGACCTTGATGCACAGTATATGATCCCGGTGACTTGAGAGAATGAAGCAGGAAGTTCTAAGGTTCAAATCCCTGCTTGAGCAACCTAGCAAGACTTCTCTCAAAATAAACAAATACCCACCTCAGAAAAGGGGGTTCAAGTTAACTTGACTGGCCTGTGTAACCCTAAGTTCAATATTAAAGTAACAAAAACAAACAAGCAACCACATTTTAATCAATATCATAAATACATATGATAGGAAGTATATAACTAATACTGTTTTCTCCTGTGCATCGAGTCTATGTTTCAGGATAAATATTGGGAAAATAAGGTTTTATTTTTCTCCCTTCCATTCTTCCGGTTTAAAATAATGGCGTGTGACCCAGTATTACTCAGAGGCAATGAGAAAATCTGATGGGGAGGTTTCCTAAAAATCTAACTCTCTAGTAAACAGATACTTGAAGAGAATTTCCCATTTCTTTTTCTCCTACATGAGGGTTCACATAAGTTAAACTGAAACTTTCTTTTTTTAAAAGAACTTTTTATTGGTAACTTCAATATTTATAAACCATTATTTTTCCCTTCCCACTCTTCCCCATATTTCTTCCCCCTCTCAATTAGTCTCTGTTTTGTTTCGGTGTCGTTATCTTTTCCTCCCATTATGTGTAGGTATTATCAGACACTGCAAAGTCATGAATATCAAGGTCATTTTGTGTCTGGAAGTTTGAGTTGTAAGCAGTCCTCCCCTTCCTTTGGCTCCTACAATCTTTCCTCCACCTCTTCCTCAACAGACCCTGAGCCTCGGGAGGTGTGACAGAGATATCCCAGTGCTGAGCACTCCACTGTCATTTCTTGTCAGCATTATGGTGTCTTTTAAGTTATCCCAGTGGTCACCAACATATTTAGCCCTGAATTTCATACTTATTCCCCTTGTAAGTAAAGAAATTGTTGAAAACAGAAGGCACAGATACTTGAGGCATCAGGTTCATGAAATGTCTGCATATCATGGCCCCAACTGTCAAAACACCTGCTCTCCTGATTCCTTGCCTCCAAGCTAGTCAACTCTGGGAGTTTTGTTTAAATACCATGATTTGCAGGGATAATTATATTCTAAATAAAGGAAGGAAAGGGGAAACACCAAAGGCAAGGCTACAACATTATATCAGATATGGAGACAGAGAACTTCAATCACACTTTGGGTGCACTGGAAAATTGTTAGTACAAAATAAATCAAAACAACGAAATCTGTCTCTGATTCTTGGATCTAACTTGAATGTCATTTCTTCCTGGAGACATGCACAGATTTACATTCTTCCCTTTTTATATGTCACTTCCTCTTCCCAAATTCAGTTATAAAAATACTTAACCTCACCTATCATGAGACATCATCTTCCTGTCTTCATGTCACAGTAATTGATGTACAACTTGACTGTCAATCTGCAAGCTACGAATCCACATGGCTGAGCAAAGAACCTAGTCTGTAGGTGATGTAGTGAATGTACTCATAATTAGAATAGACACCCGAAGAAAAATATAGGAAAATTACAGGAAAAGCATAAAGCTTACTTACATGTATAGTTCATAGGCAAATGGATTCTATAAGAGTATTTCTCAATGAAGGAGCTTAGTACAGCTTATATAGCATCTTCAACAAACAATGATATGCTTTTAGTGGAGAAAGCAAGGCAAAATGAATCTGCCTCTCTATAGGTATCAATTTTAGGTGAATCTATGCAAATCACAATAAAAATTATCTATTAATATGAATTCCTCTGGCACCTTAATGCTAGTGAAAGACTTAACAATTTTCTTATTTTTAATTTTTTCTCCTGAGAGATGTTGATCCCCCAAATACAGGATATTTTCCTTTTTCTATATCTATATCTTATGTTTAGAGAGAGGATAGAATGCTCTCTTGAACATACTTTGTACCAGCAATCTGTATTTTGGGGAGATATATTCTGGTTTATTGCAATTTGCAACAAATTAATGTTATATAAACAAATACATGTATGATGTTTATCTGGGCTGTCACTGAAACCTGAATCCAAGTAATTTCATTTTCCTACTTATTTTATTACTTTATTATTTTTATGTTAAGAACATTATAGGCATGAGCATCATAGGAAGTAAAGCAGGGGGTTTTGATACTATACAGAAGGAGTCCCTCCAAAAAGATATAACTGGTCAGATTTTGGCAAAAAGTAGTGAAGGTAGTTTCAATTACCTATAATCAAATTACAAAAAAGATATTCTCCCATAACCTGGCTCATAGATCATGGATCTGTGATAGTTTAAATGTAAAATGCCTGCCAGAGACTAATATGTCTAAATACTTAAATCCCAGTGGGAGGTGCTGTTTAGTAAGGTTCTAGAATCTTTAGGAGGTGGAGCCTAGGGTGGGCTTTGAGATGCTTCAGTAACCGGCTTGCTGAATGTCTCCTTACTTCCTCCCTGCTGATATGACCATGTGATGCTGGCTGTCTGATCCTGCCATGGTTTCCCTGCCATTACTTCTGTATTGTGTTCTAGCTATGAGAAAGTAAGTAAAAAGAGTCTTACTGAGAATTAGAAAGCTATAGTAATAAGAGTGACATAAAAGAGAAAGACAAGAAGATATGGATACTGGGAGGAAAATGAGGCTTTTGACTTTGTAGATTTTAGGCTCAGGATATTTAAAGATGAGACATGAAGTAGAAAAGAGAGAAGAGAGAGTTTTGTGTGGGGAGTGTGTTTATGTATCTGAACATGCTTTGCTAACATGTGTGTGCATTTATAGGTTTGTGTGTGTTATTTTGATTTAAAGTATGGAGAAGATATCAAGCTCAATTTTGGGCATGCTTTATCCATGTGCCAGACACTGGGCATGGAATAAAAGTTGTCATATTAATATTCCTGATATAAAAATTGGGTGACATTTCTTGGAATCTGAAAATATACTAAGTTTGAAATATGATTAGCTTCAATCAGTTTTCTATGGAAAAAAAGCCATTCTTTGGGGATGTGTTCAAGGAAGCACAGATCATCTGAAAGATACTGACAAGTTTTGTGCATTTAAGAAACTTTAGTTTTATTTTCATATGAATAGGCGATGATCTGATTGATGCAGGCAGCATAGAATTAAATATCCGGGAATTGTCATGACACATACAGCCAAAAAAGTCAGGTCTCTTTTCTAGTAAAATTCAAAGCAAGTTTTTTTTTTTTCCCCCAAAGGCCTCAACAAAAGAAAATGAACACAGATATCTTTATAGTATCACATTTCTGGTATTATAACTAAAGGTCAGTTGTCATATTTGCTATCAACTCTGATTTTTCAAGGGTTTATAGCATATCAAATTACATCTGGCAGAAAATGCCTCTGATATTTTTCAGCTTGGCTTTAAATTGCATTCATTCTGTAGAATTTGGATTATACCATATCACTTACAGAGAATAATTTATTCAAAAATTTGGAGGAATTTTGTGGATAATTTCCACTTTATGAAACTAACCTGTAATAGACATTTTTTTTTGCATAGACTTTATTAACTTTAGCATTTGATATTACCTCATTAGAATTGTATACTCAAAATTAATCACAGGTAGATCATGTGCTAATGACATTACTGTGTAATGTGTGAGAACTTGGAATACTTTCTTTTCCACTACTTAAATGAAATAATGTACTGAGAAAACAAAGGCAGACATTAGAATGACACCCAGATGAGCTGTGACACAATGTGTGCATGGGTGTGTACAGTGCTTGTGAAAGTGTCTTGTATGTAGTGGACACCTGTGTGTGCAAATGGGATGCATGCATGTGGTCGCTTATTCACTGTCACTCACACTTATTTTTTAAAGATAGGGTCTCTGCACAACTATTTGACTAGATTTGAAAGTCAGTAAGCTCCATGAATTCTCTGTCACCACCTCCTCAGAATGGGATCACAGCACAAGCCACCAAAACCAGTATTTTACATGGGTTCTGGGGATCTGAACTCAGGTCTTCAAGCTTGCATGACAAGTACTTTACAACAGCTTCATTTCTTCCCCCCTCCCTAATTTTTCAAAAAAAATTCCCTTGTTATTGTGTCCTTCATCTATCAGGTGACACAGTGTTCAAGACCGATAGCCTGCTGAGCTCTAAAGGGCAGACTAGAAGAGCTGAATTAATCACCCAGCATAAATGAATGAATAAATTATAAATCATGTAACCCTGGCAACAGGCTTAAAATATGTATGAGTGGTTAAGAGCATGAATACTGGAATTTGATGTGCAAAGTTAAAAGACACAGCATGTACAGTGAGTGGAGGGAATCACCATAGCAGCACAGAACTTATGCAATACACACCACAGAGGAAATTAGAAGCAAAGCTATAGCAACAGGTCGATGTTCTCTTGATATCTCACTTTCCTGGTAGGTCAAATGGTCTAGGAGCATGTCCTAAATTATATCACAGGTTAAGCTGTATGTGGGAAGATAGCATAGTCACCCAAACATTATAGCAGGAATCTAAATTAGTATCCTTTGTACATGTAGTTAACCAGTTCAGCTTATATGCAAGTTGACCAGACAGATTGAAACATCACCTGTTCTAGGGAGTTCTGTCATGTGGTTCATAGGAATGGAAAACTGGCCAGTTAGTTCTGTTCTCAGGCTGAGAAGTGATGGTGGTAATTGACCAATAATAAGTTAGTGTCTGACATTCTAGGCGCAGACTAATTTCCATTCATAGTCAGGAAGGAGAGGGAAATGAATCTTAGAGCTCTTGTTGCTTCCTTCATTTTATCCAGTCCAGGATACAAGACCAACATTGAGAGTGGGTCATCTTGCCTCAGTCTAATCTAGAAACATCCTCACAGACATGCTTTGAGGATTTTTTTTCCCATGGTGATTCTAAAGTCATGCCAAATCATCAAGGTTAACTATCAGATAAAGTAATCCTGCCTTCACATATGTTTTCACTTTCTAGTTTCTGTTACTCTTGGCCAACTGAGGTAAAAATAATAATAATAAGTGGAAATTTCCATACATACATAAACGTAAATTTTAATCAATGTTTACAATAGGCTGTTATAATTGTCCTTTGTAACTACAGTACATTGATTCTTTTTATTATTGTCCAAATTGTGTGATGATTTTATTTGGGACTACTATAAATAATGCTACTTGTAAGGAAGTTTGTACATTTTTTGGGAAGCATAAACAAAGATTTCTCCTGTATTTATACTTTACAGTGGAAGGAGAGCAGCCAGGTCAACCTTAATATATACAAAATATTATTTCCAGAATGCATTGTTAATGTTCTTTAAAGCATTGTAGGAAAAATAATTTCTGCATAAAAATCCCTGTGATGTTAACTATTCCTTTTTAAATTCTAAGTTATCTTGAGCAGTTTTTATAATTTCTTGAATATTGAAATACTTTCATGTAAAGTCAGTTACATTTTCTCTTATGCTTGTTTGTTTTTTATCTTACTGAAGCTCGGAATGATGTTTCTATAATATGCTAATGTTTCATTTAACAGGTTTCTGAAGAGCAGTCTCTGCTGTTAATTTCTTCTAAAAGTTGGTTCTTTTTAATTATAATACACTTTTTTTGTTTTTGTTTTTTGGTTTTTTTTCGAGGTAGGGTCTCACTCTAGCCCAGGCTGACCTGGAATTCACTATGTATTCTCAGGGTGGCCTTGAACTCATGGTGATCCTCCTACCTCTGCCTCCTGAGTGCTGGGATTAAAGGCGTGTGCCACCACACCCAGCTATAATACACTTTTAAGAAGGTGAAAGAATAGTACAGAGGTATCTGATGTGTTTTTTTTTTTCACCAAGTCTCCTCAGTTCTCACATGTTCCATAATTATAGTACATGAGCAAAAAGAAAAATGGGATATTAATTCAGTTCATGTTTATAATCCTCTCACGATTTACATGGGTACCATTGTGTAAGCAGCACCACACTCACTATACACAATTCCTCTGTGCTAATATCAGCCTCATAAGGAATGAAAATTCCTACCTCACTCCCTCTGGTAAGGAAAAGATGCCTGTTCATTTCTCCCAGCCAAAGTCCAAACTCCTCTGGCCTTTGTATGTACTAGGGAAAGAGGGGGAACCTTCTAACTGCATTCCAGAACATACGTTTCTCATAGCACGCTCATTGGAAAACTGCCTTACTTTATGGATACCTGGAAGAGGTGTGCCATAGACATCCACAAGGAGCTGGGATGAATCTCCAAACCAGGCACACTTTGGGGGGAGGAAAATATTTATTGAAAAAATAGATCCAGTGGAAATTCCTAAAATGAAGGAAAAGGCTGTCCCCTTTTCATAGATCCAAGCAGAGAGACAGAGGCCCAGTACCTCCAAAAGCAAGCAAGCACCTCTCACACTGTAACTCACAAATCAGCAGGATTGCCTGAATTGAGCTCTGGCTGCTCTTTGCATATGTATCCCTGGAACTTTGCATCCAATTTAGAAATACCTCAGGGCCAGACCCCAGGAAGCCACGCAATGTGACACCTCCTCCAGCCAGGCATCTGGAGACAAATCTTTAATATATATATTTTTTATTCTATTGGGGGGCATCTATTCAAACTACCACAAGGTGGAAATCTATACATCCCAATCCAATTTCACTAACACAAGTAGGGAGAGTGTCATGAATTTCCACTATGCTTGCTACTTACAGTACAACAATTATTTTTCTAAATATTAATGTTCTTACTAGGACACACCATCCTAGCTTTGTTTATATTGGATAAATTATTTTTTACATGTGAACTATAGCTATTTGCTGTGAGTTAATCAATTACTTATCTTTATATCCATTGTATGTTCATGGAGTTCCAAGTAATGCCAATGGTTAAGGTTTAGGACTTTGCACCTGGTGTGTGTGTGTGTGTGTGTGTGTGTGTGTGTGTGTGTGTGTGTGTGCGTAAGAAAGAAAGAAGGCATTTAAGAGCCAGTCACAGTTATTGTATTGAGGGGAAGAAAGACCTTAGTTCTCTGAAATAGATCTCATTTATCTTCCTTTCCATTTTCCCAAACTCTCTTCCTTTTCCCACCAGAATGTAATACAAGAGCAGTTTCACAGTAGGGAGAAATGTACTTGTGCATCAGAACGCTTCAAACCAAAAAGCACTTAACACACTAAGGCAAAAGTGCTGCACCAGAAAAAAAAATTTTTTTGTGTGCTTTTTTTTAAAGGAAGGGAAATGAGTATTTGGAGAAGAAATATCCAGTCAGGGAAGTAACTGAATTTATCTCTCAAAGACAAAGGGGAAAAAAAGTTAACTTTGGAACAATGATTAGCTTAAATCATTTTTATAACCATTTCGTATGACCACACTAAAGGTAAAATATGTCATTACCCTACTGAGAAGGTAGGAAATGTTATGGTAAGCCAAAGGGAATTGTAGATGTTCAGTGTATTTAAATCATATTTCCAAGTTTATTTTCATATTTTTATGGATGCCTGTAGTTCTTTTGATTCATATAAAATATGTGGTAGGATTAGTAGTGATTGTGATAGACCACTAAAATGAAACTGTAAATAGTTTTCTGTCTGTTATCACTCAATTTGCCCTATAAAGCTTTAACATAGATAATTCAGGACTTAGTGAAACATGAAAAAAAAAAACAAAATTAGGCTTATTGAGTGCTCTTTACTAATTCTATATATGATGCCCATATGTGAATGATGAGTAAGTTGTACGAGTGGGTGGATTTTGGAGTGAATGATATTTTCAGAAATTGTCTAATAGATTCAGATGATCATATTTAATGCTGTATTTGGCTAAAATTCACACAAAGGGAACTGTGAAATTGAATACTTCATAAATCTGAGAAAAAGTTTATTGTGAATATGGTGAGCTAATATTGATCATTAGAAAAATTCATTGTGTTTATTTGCAACTATTCAGAAAGTATGTTGAGCAAAATGTTTTTAATAGCAGCTACGGCAGCGAAAGCTGCTGCTTTCTACATATATAATTAATATAAATATATATATATAATGTATATATAATGTATTTATGATAATAAGTCATTATTTTGCCATGTATATATTTCCAAGGTAATCTTAGACATGAAAGTCAGATATAAATGGAAGATCCAAGGGTACATTGCACTGGATGCCAACCAAGGAACCTTCTAGGCATTTTTCTCTCAAAATAGTCAGAATATCATATGCCTGGCTATTTAGGCTCCATTATACTTAAAATCATTAGTAATATTGTGCACTAGGTATCCATGTAATAAGCATGTGTCATATATGTCCAAGAGAGATGTCTTCTCTTAAGTGCAAATTTTAATGAGGTCCAGAATATACTATAATTAAGATAATAAGATTTAAAATCTATTCCAACCTCCCAAATACTCACCAATCAGAATAAGTAACATAATAACACAATATTTAAAAATGAAAACTAAATTCCCACAATGAACAAAAGATCAAATTTTAATTAAAATGGCACTGAAATATGTTTATATCTACTAAAATTCTGTGCTTATCTGATTGATTAGTCTGCAGACCAATAGTCAAGCTTTCTTTCCAAACATAGTCCAAAAGCAGAATTGCAAAGTTGGCATAATTACACAGTTGCCTTAGCAGATGTATGTTCTTAGCATAGCATATTGATGTGCCTCAGTTACATAGAGTCTATCGATTGGTACAATTTATCAAAAAAAAAAGCCAAGGAACTAGGGCCTTTTTAAAATTCTTCCCATTGATAAAAGGTTTTCAGAACTGAAGTTCATTGGTGGAACATGCTTCTTGGTGACCTCAAAAAGAGATTTACACACAAAGCCTTCCATTACTAAGTCATTTTTTTTCACATAGCTAACAAGTGAGGAATTACACTAAAGCGAGCTCTTCTGTTCCAAGGCTTTCTTGTGTGAATAATGATCTCAGATATTCTACCTGAAGAAGTGTTTTACAGACTTTGACATATAGTGAGACTTTTTTCTTTTAGCTCTAAGCACAATGTAAATATTCAAAGAGCTATAAGATATTGCTTAAAGGCTCACAGAATAAGAACCTTTAATCCAAGCAGTACAGAAGAGGAGGTAGGAGGATCTCTGTGCATGTGAGGTTAGCCTGGGACTACAGAGTGAGTTCCAGGTCAGCCAGGGATAGAATGAGACATTACCACAAGAGAAAAAAAGAAAGCTTTATTGTATTGGCACAAAAACAGACACATAGATCAAGAGAATTGGTGAAGAGATCCAGGTTTAGATTTTAGTAACTAACTACAGCTCTTTGACAAAGAGGCAAAAAAAAAAAAAGCAGGTTCAAGATGGCTGACTAGCAGACACGCCTTGGGGAACAAGAGGCAGGGTTTCTAGCAAGCATCCAGGTCATGGATACAAGCTGCAGCCATGCTCTGAGCTCCAGAAACCCCCCAGCACAGGATCCTCATGACCACCATCCAGGTAGGTGGAGGAGTGGGGTTTGGGAAGTGAGGAAATATGAGTATATCCCATCAGGAAAAAACCAAAATGTACTGTGTTCAGAATTCACAGAAACCTTTGATGCTGATGGCAAAAATATTATATTAAAGTTCTGAATATTATACATTGTAAACTTCTTATGAAACATGGAAATTATGCATTCCTTACTAGGAGAATCTTCTAGACTCCTGGATGAGTCTAACAGAGGGGATTCTTCATTCTGTGTTTTTAAGTGACGATGTGTATACTAATCTAGCAGTGGAAATATCACAGATAAATGGCTGGTGTCAGGCTTCATTTATAGATATGTTTTTTTCATGTCTGAGCTCTGGAAAGAAGAAAACTCTTGGTAATAATCCCGTGTAGTATGTGGCTGATTTTCTCCTTACAGCACATATGGAATGCCTGTCATAACATTTTGATAATATCATGCGAAATGCACAATTTAAATTGATGACTATTTGTTAGATGTCAAACTGTATTGACAAATAAATGATATTTTCTCCCTGTTGAAATTGAAAGACTGGAATTTTTGGTTCTACTGAAACACCAAATTTAGTGGGAAAACACGAAAAAAAAACACTAAAATATGCTCTATTGATATGTCCACTGAAGTGTTTTTCTGATTTAAAAACATGAATCAAAATCTCATAGTAGTGTTACATTTAATCAGTTCTTAAGTAATTCTGCCAGAACTGGAATGTACTTTGTAAATACCCAGAAATCACTAAAATGCGGGTCCTGGTTCCCAGTGTCTTTGTTGATATGAAAGGAGCCAAGGAAACTCACTATCCACCTAACATTTAATAATGCTCACGTTTTTACACAGGAAAGAAAACGTTGATATTTTATTATTGCTGTTGTTTAACTTTACTTTAAATATTTTTATTTATTTGCAAAAGATAGGAGGGAGGGAGAGAGAGAAGGGGTTGTGGAGAAAGAATGGATTTTGCACACTCTCCTGCCATTGCTAATGAATTCTAGAAAGAAAATGATCACTTCTGAGCCTGCGGTTTGAAATGGGGACTGGGGAGTCAAGCCTAGGTCAGCAGGTTTTGCACTCAACTGCTTTAACTGCTAAGCATTTCCCCAGAACTGTGGTTTAACTTTAGGAATAAGGTCTGACCTTATTATATCAGGCTAGCCCTGGACCCACTGTGTGGCCTAAGTTGGTATTGAATTTATGGGAATCCTTTTGTTTCATTCTCTTGAATTCTAGAATCATCATCAGAGCCCCCAAGATGAGTGGCATTTCCATAATGAAATTAAATCAAAACTGAGTTTTAAGTCTGTTTTATGTCTGTTTCATTGCTGTTGTTGGAAGTTGTTGGTGTTTGTATCACTGACTTAATCTGGGATGGAATGACTCAGGGAATTGAGCTGAAGAGGAGGCAGAAAGATTGTAAGAGCCATGGTGGGAGAGATTACCCAGAGACATTGCCCCCTCAATTACAATTCATTAAAGGGGGGCAACCTTTTTGCCTCCTGTGCTATCCATAACCCCTTGCCACATGGATTGATCCAGTGTACTCACTGAGGAGGACACCCAGGGGGATAGGGGGGAAGGGAAATGAGAATATAAACATAATATTTGGTCAATCCATGTATCTAATTTTGGGCAATGAAGATAAATAAAAATAAAAATAAAATAAATTAATTTAAAATTTTTAAAAAATAAAAGAAAGCTGAAATTGGTTAAACCATCAGACCTTAATTTGATAAAGCAGTAGGCTTTGGACAGGATATCCCTGGTGTGATCACTTCCTTTGTTGAGATTTTTATTAATGAAAACATGCTGTTGTTTGCACAGAATTCAAAAAACTGCCTTGTTGAGCCCTACGATGAGATTGATGATGTAAATTCAAGACTCTCCATGAAGTAATTTTAGGTATAGGAATTATAATGCAATATTCATGTTAATTTTCATCAGAGAGAAAGATAACAAATGTCCTTTACCAAATGACCTGAGAGTTAGTTATCAAAGAGAGATAAATTATTTTGTATGAGAAAACCAACTTATGCTGTAATTTATAGCATGCTTTTACATGCATTATAGTCCCCATAAAACCTACTGAGATGGATATCATTTTTTATCACAGCTATTGTCTCTCAAATTAACTTAAATGATGAGAGACTATTGTTTTATATACACATAAAATATAATTTATGTTGATGTAATTTCAGTTGTCTGTATGATACATCTTTTCTTTTCCCAATGCCAGTTGGCTATAACAAAAATTTTGTATATCTAAGATATATTTTAAATTTAAGTTCCAAAAATACAATGATATATGAGTGTCAGCCTACATACCTGACCTAGCTCATTTATATATATATATATATATATATATATATATATATATGTGTGTGTGTGTGTGTGTGTGTGTGTGTGTGTGTGTGTGTGTGTATGTTTTATTTATTCATTTTCAAGAAGAGAGAGAGAGAGAGAGAGAGAGAAAACCAGGGCCACCACCTTGTGGGTCTGTGGGTCTGTGTCTGTCTGGCTTATGTGGGTATTGGGGATTGAACCCAGGGCCTTAGGCACTGGGGGCAAGCTCCTTAACCACTGAGCAATCTCTCCAGCCCTAATCTATACATTTAAATGTTACCATAGACATGTGTAAGCTGTAACACCCCACTATCTGAAACAATTTGACTCTGGTACCTATATCTCCATGAATTCCTACAATAGATGAGAAGATTAATTAATTTTAATAGAAATATTGAGGCAGTATGAATCTCACAACGGGGATATTGTTAATGCCTTATAGTATTCAGCTCATCACCAGATTGGAGCAGTACTCAGTACTGTGAATTAAAGCCTCTATTTATTATTTTCATGGTAACTCTTGTTTTAATTCTGATTAACATTAGAACATCAGTGTTTCTATGGATCTGAAGAAAAAAATGAACACATGCTGATCCTTTCTACCTTCAGTAAATTTCACATTAAATTCTGGAGGTTATCAATGGCGTAGACTGTACTCTCAGTTGGTACGTATGACTTCTGACTTTGGCCATATGTGTCAGCCCACAGTGATACTGAGCAGTAAGATGATGGCCTTCCCCTCCCTTTTTTTCTTTTTCTGGCTTAATGTTGACCATATCATCCATAGAAGAAGCTGACAAACTAATACTGTGCAATCATAGTGTAATGTGTTCAGCCAAGCATTAAACTCTCTTATCTTTAGAACCTAAGAAATTAGCAAAAAATACAAGATGCAATGTAAGTAGAGCATAATTTTTTGAATTAAAAACTGGTAAGGTGACAGTATTTTCTGTGTTCCTTGTTTTGTATACCTCTCCATGATACTAAACACTTTCATATTTCTCCATTTTTACAGTTATATGTACTTAGTAGTAATGTTCTCACTAACCAGAGTGCTCATGTATAACTGAGGAACGTTCTGGATAGAGACCTGCATGTGTTGGCAATATTACAGTGGTTATAGGACCCGAGTCTTTCAGGTGAGCTGATTATTTGTGTTCCTTTATCTTCTGGATAAAAATTCATCCACAAACCCTCAGCTTAGTATCTCACAATTGACCTCTGTGACGTCTCAATTTTAAAGTTCAAACTTTTCTTTTTATCTACACTCCCTTATTCTTATCTCTGGAATCCTGAAAATATAGGCTTCTTTTCAAGAAGAACTTTTTTTTTTATTTTTTTTTTATTTTTTTATTTTTTTTAAATATATTTTATTTATTCATTTTCAAGCAGAGAGATACAGAGAGAGAGAGAGAAAGAAAGAGTGAGAGAGAGAGAGAGAGAGAGAGCACACCAGGGCCATCACCTTGTGGGTCTGGCTTATGTGGGTATTGGGGAATTGAACCAGGGGCCTTGGCACTGGAGGCAAGTGCCTTAACCACTAAGCCATCTCTCCAGCCCTCAAGAAGAACTTTGCAGAGAAATATCTAAGAGTTCTCTGAGGAATTCTTTTCTTTCAAGTCCCAAGATAAAAATCTCTCTCAACCAAAGTTGAGACTCAGAGTAATTCCAGAGTTTCAGTGTCTGAGATCTTTCAGGCATCCTCTTCCTTCACATGGAAACATACATGTAAAGTAACATGTATGATGTTATCTAGACATTGAATGTCTAACTCTTCCAACAATATCAGCGTAATGTATTCTCTCAAAAAATATTAGTCATCCAGAAATCTTGCCCACTTATTGATTTAGGAATTCCAACAGATAGATTAATATTATCCCTTCTAGATAAACAGAATGTCATGGTTTGATCAAAGTGTCCCCCATAAACGAATGAATGTGTTCTGATTGATCAATCCTCAGCTGATGGCAGTTTGGGTTTTACAACCTCACTGTGTTGTTGGGGACAAGCTTTTGGGGTTATAAACCAGCTTCCCCTTGCCGGTGTTTGGCACACCTTCCTGCCGCTGTTTGCAGTGCTGTGGCGGAGGTGATGTCCACCCCTCTGCTCATGCCATCGTTTTCCCTGCCAGGATGGAGTCTCCCCTCGAGTCCGTAAGCCCAATAAACCCATTCCTCCACAAGCCTCTTTTGCTTGGGTTCTTTCTGTGCAGCAACTAGAAAGATGACTGCAACACAGAACATCTAGCCTACACAATGATCACGCCTATATTTCTTCCCAAGAGCTTTGAAACAGAACTTGCACAATCTCTGTATCACTGATTTACAATGTCTTTCCATAGCATTCAACTCTTCATTCCTCGCTTGTTTCTCATGAGCTGGTAGTGCAAGAAGGTCAGTGTTCTTAGTTGAGACATCCTAGAATGCTGATGTAATTCGCATCACATAGATTAGATTGGAATCTTTTCATTTCATGAGCACATAAGGGTATCCAACAACCAGTTCCTCCAGAAGTTGGTATTCCTTATTAGGATACAACAGAGGTTGAAAGCCCTTCTCACTGCCACTCTGATTGCTGAAACCATAGCAACACTATATCACAGTATTTTGTACTAAGGATTAAAAAGGATAAATATAATCATGCAGCTTATCTCAGCCTGATTAAAGTTGACAAAAACACACTGGTACAAGAATTTCTAAAAAAAACAAATAAAGCAATGTTTTCTCTTTAGAATAATAAAAAAAAATCACCTGAAAAAGGCTGGTGGTTTTTGAGTAGCTTGTTTGATTACTCTAGGCTGGAACATTGGAGTAATTTTGAATAAACTGAATAATGTGCGTTGGAATTAACTAAAAATTTTATCTTCTTATTAATAAATAATAATCAACGATTATGATATGAAAACATTTTCAGGCTTTTCAAATGACTGACTGACTCAGGTAAATTCAGCCCAAGAATGATGGAACCAATACAATTAAAATTAGTATAATGATAATAATGAAATTAAAAATGTCTTCCAAGGTACCCATGTGTGGTAGTTGGAATGTATGCCCCCAATAGACTCAGGTGTTTTATTAAAGTTTTCCTTCAGCTTCCTGGCAGGAAGAGGTGTCACTGGGGGTAGATCCTGGAGTCCAGCTCTAAGGTGGGGGCAGATCTAATTTTCCCACACTGAGCTTTTGATCAAAGAGACCTATGAGGTCCCCAAAATAAGACAGGCTTATGTCAAAGCTCTTGAGTGGGGGGAAGGCTTAACCTAGGTGGATAATCAATAGGTCACTAATTGGCTAGGAGATCCTCTCACTGGTTCGGAACCTGTAGCTGGAACTAGAATCCAAGGCAGATTTTTCTGGAGACCCAGAACCCCAACTCCAAGGAGAAACTCCCATTAACCATAGGCCTAAAAAGAAGCTACACCCATTAGAATCTCACCAAATTAAAAATGTTTGCCTGCTTTAACCTATACAGATCTCACTGTCTGAGGGAGATTCTGTTTGTATTTTTCAGAAGGGAGCAAAAACCATGGACAAACACAATCCAACAACAGGACCTGAGATGATGGCTGACATCCAGGCAGGAGATGAACCATCCCTAACTCATCATCTAGGGCCCAAAGGGAAACACTGAGGAAGTGGTAAGGTGAGCAAAGATACCTTTCTCCAGAGCAAGTCAGATTACATATGCAAGGGTAATGGAGAAAGACACTGAGGATGCTACACATAGTTCAATGCAGAAATGCAGAGACTCTTAAGACCTCAACAATAAAACAGACTTAAAACTCGCCCACCATGGTTCAGGGGATTTTGTGGGAGAGGTGGAGGAAAGATTGTAAGAGCCTTGGTGAGTAGAATATCCAAAGGCATTGCCCCCCTCAACAACTCACACACAAATAAAAACTGGCTACAGCTTGTACAATTCATAACCCTCCATCCCATGGACTTTTATAGGAATCCCACTGAGAAGGGTCCTCAGTGGGTTGGGAGCAGGGAGGAAGGAAATGGAGGTAACAACACAAGACTTATTAGAAGCCATGAAGAACCTCATCACAGGGAGAGGGGCATCGGGGAGCCTAGTGTGGATTTCCTTAGTTCTGGTCTTAGAGTTCAGTCTCTAGCTACAGTGACTGCATTGCCCAAGTTTAGGGGTTAAATGCATCTGCACTTAACTCACACTGGAGCATTTTTTTTCTGCCTATTTTGATTAAATTACTTAACTCCTCTAGAAGCATTTAGCTTCTGAAAATGTTTGCTTCCACATTCATTGCATTGTTTTTAGAAGCAAATAATATAGTTTATGTAAAATGCTGAGCACAGTGCCTTAATAAATAATTTAAGGTAAAATACTAGGAGATAATGATAGTATTAAAAACACTAGTAACAGTGATTATTATCATTAGCATTATAGCTGTTTATTGAAAACATTATTCAAATTTTTCTATTTAGTTTATACTTATTTGTATCAGTTTGTGCTGATAGCATATTTCTGGTGTTTTCCCTATCTAATGTCATCATTGGCCTGTGACTCAACTATAATATTTGAAACTTGTATTTCTTTATTGTAAAAAAAAAATCTTGTTTGCTATTATAAATCAAAAGCTGTTTTCTTGTCAGATCACTGCAGGAGACTTGGAGACATGGACTCCTGGCTTCCCACTCTTTATAATGTTCTAGTTTATTCCTGAAGTATCAATCTGCATCCAGAGAATGACATGGGTGAGCTAACACTTTCTCAAAGAAGGGCAGCGCTTTCATCACTGGGTTGCTTCAAGGTTAACTTTGCTTCCTGTCAAAGCAGAGAATTGGGTGAGCTAATAGTCACAAATCTGTGTAACCCACAATTTAAGAATTTCATGGTCTTTAATGTTTGTTGAAGTGCTTTGAGAAATATAAAGCAGTGTATTTGCTGGCATTCATTGCTGCTCCTTCTGTCACTTTAGCTTTCCTGTTATTTTCACTACAAGAAAATGGAATTTTTCATGAATCCCTTTAAAATCTTGAGGAAGCTATAATAGAAAAAGAGCAATAAGGAATAGTGTTTAGAAATTCAACAACTCTCTTCTCAGCATTTTCAAGTTGCGAGCTGAGTGCTAGTCTCTAAAAAAAATACTTTCAGTCAAAGTGAACACAATAATCCTGTCTCTCTTGCATCACATCATAGTAATAAATAAATAATTAAAATACAGTTCTGTTAAAAACTCATGTCCACCTCAGAATTCCCTGTAAATTCTATTTGACCTTAGCTCACATTTTCTTCACTCAGAGAGGAAGGTGACAAACCTTATATATGTCTTTAAGTAAA
>PVHP010011967.1:0-44034 GCA_004024765.1 Zapus hudsonius
AGCAGCAGTCAGTCTTTGGGTGGGAGGCAGTGTCTCTGGATATTCCCCCACCATGGCTTTTACAGTGTTTCTGGCCCCTCTTTAGCAAACTTCCCTGAGCCATGGTGGGTGAGTTCAAGTCTTACTGTAGTGTTGAGCTCTTAGCAGCTTCTGGAATTACAATTTCAATTTGGAATGCTTTCAGTATCTTCAGTGTCTGTCTCCATCATCCCAGCACAGGTTGATGGCTCGCTGTGGAAGCAGCACTCTGGCTCATCTCACCACTTCCTTTGTGGTTTCACCTGGGTCCTAGCTGATGGTTCATCTCATGCCAGGAGTCAGCTATCATTTCTGGTCTTGCTGGAAGAATTATGTTGTCCTCAGTTTTCACTGCCTTCTGAAAAATAAAACAGATTCTCCAACAGAGTGTGAGATCAACATAGTTAAATGGGATAAGCATTGTTAACTTGGCAGAATTATGGATATAACTCTCTTTAAACCCATAGTTAGTGGAAGCTTCCTCTTGGAGTCCAGATTTTTGGTCCCCATAGGACTTTGGCTTAGATCCCAGTTCCAGCTATGGGTCCCTTGCCACTGAGTCTCAGTCAATCAGAGATCCCATGGTTACACAAACTAGATTGGGTGCCACTATTGCCCAGGTGATTGCATCTTGTTGTGCTGGTTGCTGGCCTAGAGCAGCTGTAAACATAGTTGAGCAAATAAATGTCTTTGTATTGAAGAGAGGAACCTTTAGGATGGAAGCCCAACAGAGAAATAGCTGTATCAGTTGGTAGCTGTATTTTCATCTTTTTCAGGAGTCTTCATGCTGATTTCCATAGTGGTTTTACAAGTTTGCAATCCCACCAGCAGTGAATAAGGTTCCTCTTTCCCACATCCTCGCCAATATCTATTGTTGGTAGATTTTTCAATGATTGCCATCTGTGGTAGTTTGAATAGATATCCTCCAATAGATTCAAGAGTTTGGTAAAGCTTGTGATTTGTCTCCAGCCTTATGGCTGGAGGAGGTGTCACCTTGGCCTGGCCTTGTAGGCTCCAGACCTAAGGTGATTCTGGGGTGGGTCTGGAATTTCAGCTATACATATGCAGAGCTCAAACCTGGAGTTCCTGTTGTTTGCATTTGGAGTGTGTTTTTTAGCTTTTGGAGGTGCTGGTGATGGGTTTCTCTCTTTGCTTGGACCTGTGAAAGAGGATCAGCCTCTTTTGCCATTCTGGAACTTCCTCTAGATCTGTTACTTCAATGAATACTTTCCTCCCAAAACTATGCCTGGTTTGGAGATTCATCCCAGCTGTGTGTGCAGGGGTGTGTGGCTAACTACAACACTATCCTAGCTGGAGTAAGGGGGAATCTCTTATTAGTTTTAATTTACATTACATTTTCCTAATGGTAAAGTATGTTGAACATTTTCTTAAGTGAGTATGTTGTGCCCGAGAAGCGAGACTCCCACAGAGACCACCAGGGAGACCAAGTCCAATGCAAGCACATGAGGATCTTTATTACAAGCTTGAGCTCGGGCTGCTATCCGACACAAGCTGGCGCAGCAGCTGTGGAGATGCGACGCTGGACAGTTACAATTTTGGGTATTTAAGGGCAAAACCACAAGAGCCACAATTGGGGGCTTTCCAAGCCTCTGCAGTTGTGGCTTTGTTGTGTCAGAATAACCTGACTGCAGACAGTCAAGGACCTTTTATCTATCTTATCGTCTGCTGGCTGAGTCTAGGGTAGCAAGATATCTTTTGGCACACAGACATGCTTTATTTTATAAGAACATCTGTTTGAGGTCAGCTTTTAGCTAAGATGGAGGACTGAGCACACAATGGAGTTCTTATGGCCATTTTCATCTTTTCAAGTATTAGTCATTCATATTTTTTCCTGTGTGTGTTTTCAGTTCAGTTCACTGCCCCATTTATTAGGTGGATTGTTTGAAGTTTTGTTTCTTATTTTTTGGGGTTCTTAGTAGATTCTAGACATTAGGCTTCTGTCCAAGGTGTGGGTGGCAAAGATTTTCTCCCAATCTGATGGTAGTGTGTGTGCAGGTTTGTTTGTATGAAAGCTTTTTAGCTTGATGAGATCCCATTAGTTGAGTGATTGTTGAATTATCTGGGGTACTGGGGTTAGGGTTAGTTTTTCCCCACTCCTATATTGTGGAGAGTTCCTAATATTTTTTCTTCCAGGTTTTTAAGAGTTTCAGTTCTTTTATTGAGGTCTTTCATCCATTTGGAGCTGACTTTTGTGCAGGGAAAAAAGAGGGTCTAGTTTCACTTTTTTTACTTGTGGTTATCCTGTTTGTCCAGTATCATGTGTTGAAGCTTCTGTCTTTTCTCCACTGCATAATATTGGCTCCCAAAGGAACAAATAGCTGAAGTTACTTGAACCTGAGTCTGCAACTCTGTTCTCTTGGTCTCTGTTTTTATGCCAATACCATGCTGTTTTTCCTACTATGGCTTTGTAGTCTAGCTTTAAATTGGGCATTGTGATACCTCCTGAGGTGCTTCTTTTGCTGAGAATATTTTTGGATATCCGAGGCCTTCTGCAATTCTAACAGGATTTTGAGATTGTTTTTTCTATCTCTGTAAGGAATGATGCTGGGATTTTTATTGGTATTTCATTGAATCTGTATATTGCTTTTGGTAGAATTGCCATTTTCACAATATTCATTCTACCTATCCAGGAGTACAAAAGGTCTTTCTATCTTTTCATGTCATCCTCAATTTCCTTCTTGAGTGTTTTTATAGTTTCATTATATAGGTATTTCACATCCTTGGTTAGTGTTATTCCAAAGTTTTCAATTTTGTGTGTGTGTGGCTATTGTAAACGGAATTGCTTTGCTGATTTCTTTTTCTGTATGCTTGGTATTTGCACACAGAGAGGCAACTAAGTTTTGTGTGTTAATTTTATATCCTCCCATTTTGCTGTAGGAATTTATCACCTTTAGGAGTTTGATGGTAGAGCCTTTTGGGTCTGTTATATATGGGATCATGTCATCTGCTAATAGGGCTAGTTTGACTTCTTCCTTCCTGGTTCATATCCCTTTTATGTCTTTCTCTTATTGCTTGAACTAAAACATCAAGGACTATGCTGAAGAGCAATTATGACAGTGGACATACCTGTATTATTCCTGATCTTAATGGAAAATCCTTGAGTCTCTTCCCATGGAGCATGATTTGGGCTTTATGTATTTTGTATATGGCCTTATTATGTTGAGCTATAAACCCTCCATGCCAGTCTCTCCAGTGTTTTGATCACGAAATGATGTTGTATTTGTAAGAGGCCTTCTCTGCATCAATTGACATGATCATGTGGTTCTTGTGTTTATTTATGTGTGAACAACATAGATCAGTTTCTGTATGTTGAATCACCCCTCCATCCCTGGTATGAAGCCTATTTGTTCAAGGTTAATAATGCTTTTGGTGTGTTGTTGTATTTGGCTTGTGAGGGTTTTGTTCAGAATTTTCGCATCTAAGTTCAACAGGGATATGGGTCTATAGTTTTCCTTTCTTGTGTCTCTCTCTGATTTTGGCAGTGCTGTGATGCTAGAGCTTCATAAACAGAGTTGTGGAGAATTCCCTGTTCTATAATTATGTGAAAAAGCTTGAGAAAAAGTGGTTTCAGCTTTACTATGAATGTTTGGTAGAATTTGTTGATTATCCATTAGGTCCTGGACTTTTCCTTTGGGGGAAGTTTTTTTTATTACATTTTCAATCTCGTTGGATGTAACAGGTTTGTTTAAGAGGTTTATCTGCTCCAGATTTAGTTTTGGTAGGTGGTATATGTCTAGGAATTCATCCATTTCTTCCAGGTTTTCCAATTCTGTGGAGTAGAGATCTTAGCAATGTGTCCTAATGAATCTTTCAATGTCACTGGTGTCTGTTGTGAATATTTCATTTTCATTTCTGATTTGTTAACTTGAGACTTCTCTTTTTCATTTGATCAACTGGTTGGGGTTTATCAATCTCCCTTATTGGTCTTTTTTTTTTTTCAAAGAATCAGCTATTTTTTTCAATTTTTTAGTTGTTTTCTTTGTTTCCAATTCATTGATCGCTGCTCTAATCTTAATTACTTCTTTCCATCTAGAACTCCTAGGGATGGATTGCTCTTTATTTCTAATGCCTTTATGTGGGCGGTTAGGTTATTAATTTGAGATCTCTCTGTCTTATTATGAAGGCATTTAGTGCTATGTATTTTTGCCTTAGGACTGCCTTCAATGAGTTCCATAATTTTGGTATGTTGTGTTTTCATTATCCTTTAGATCAAGAAAATTTGCAATTTCTTTTTTATTTCTTCAATGACATAGTCAGTGTGTGTTAGCATATTGTTCAGTCTCCAGGAGCTAGTGTGGCTTCTTTTGTTCCTCTTGTTAATTTCTAGCTTTAACACATTGTGGTCTGGTATAATGCAGGGACTGATAACAGTTTTGCTGAATTTATAAAGGCATGTCTTATGTCTATTTTGAAGAAGGTTTCCTGGGCTGCTGAGAAGAATGTGTATTCTGTAGAATTGGGATGGAAGGTTCTATAGATGTCTCTTAGGCCTAATTGATCTAAGTTATTTTTAAGATCTATTGTTTCCCTGCTGATTTTCTGTTGGGATGATCTGTCTAGTGATGACAGTGGGGTATTAAAGTCTCTTGCTATAATGGAAATGGAGGTTATATTTGATTTGTTGTCAAGTAAGTTTTGCTTTATGGAATGTGGTATACCTGTGTTTGGTACATATATATTTATGATAGTGATAGCTTCTTGTTGGATCATTCCCTTTATGGATAAGAAATGACCTTCTTTGTCATTTTTGATTGCTTTTGTTTTAAAATCTATTTTGTCAGATATTAGTGTAGCCACACCAGCTTGATTTTTATTTCCATTTGCTTTGAAAATCATTTTTCCTTCCACCCTGAGAAGGTGTCTGTTTTTAGAGGGAAAGTGGGTTTCTTAAAGGCAGCAGATGAAAGGGTCCATTTTTCTGATCTAGCCTGTTAACTTGTTTTTCAAAGTTTTAACTGTGAGGTTTGATTTAATCCCTGCCATGATGTAGAGTTTGTGGGGATTGGTACTTTGTATGTTATGACCAGTCTAATTTTGGTTATATTTCTCGCCCTCTAGTGGGCTCCTGAGGTTGGTTTCTTGACTCTTCTGTGTGGAATTTTCCTGGAGTATTCTCTGTAGGTTTGGCTTTTTGTTCATATAATCAGAGAGCTGGCTTTTATCATGGAAGGTTTTCCTTTCTCCATCTGTTATGAGGGTTAATCTTGCTGGGTACAGTAGTTAGGGTTGCAAACCATAGTTTTTTAGAGTTTGAAGTACTCCATTCCAAGCCCTTCTGGGTTTCATAGTTTCCATTGAAAAATCTGAGGAAATACTGATGGAATTGACTTTGTATGTGACTAGTTGTTTTGTTTTGTTTTCTTGCTGCCTTTATCATTTTTTCTTTGCTTTCAATGTTTAGAGGTTTAACTATGATGTATCTTGAAGAGTTTCTTCTTTGGTCCTATATATTTGGTGTTCTGTGAGCTTCTTATATTCACATGGACCTCTCTTTTGCAAGACTGGGGCAATTTTCTTCAATGATTTTGTTGAAATTATGCCTTTTGCCTGGATTTCTCCCCTTCTGGTACTCCATGATCTGGATGTTTGGTTGCTTTAGGGTGTCCCACAGTTCTTTCATATTTTGTTTGCATGATATTTTGAAATTATCAATTTTTGTAGAATTCTGTTCAATTTTTTCTGTCTTGTCTTCCAGGCCTAAGGTTCTGTCCTCCAAATTATTAATTCTGGTAGTAAGGAATTTTAGAGAGGCTTTTAACACCTCTGGGGTTTTTTGGCATCATATCTCTTTCTTGAGTTCCAGTTTCAGCTTGAGGTTTGATTTTCTTTATGCTTCCTGAGATTCATTGTTGCGTTTGTTCATATCTTCATTCAGCTTAGTCAGCTGGTGATTGAGACCCTCTAGTTGTTGGCCTTCCTTCAATTCATTTATCATTCTCTTTACTTCTCTCTGATTTTCCTCAAGTAAGTTAAGCCTGTTGACAAAAATTGTGTCCTGTACACTCTGATTCTATTCCACTTCATATATGTGTTTGTTGAATGTTTCCAGTTCAGCTGTTACCTTGATCAGGGTCTCCTTGCAATTGTGTCCTGAGTTTATTGTGCTCTCATTTTGGGAATGCATTTCTGTTGTCTCCCCTATGTTTTCACTGGCAACTTCCATGGTGGGGATAGGCGACCTTGGTGGTGGGCTCTCAGTGTGCTGTGTTGTGTTCTTTTGTGTTGGGTTCTACCCATCTCATGATAAAAGTCTAATTTTCTTTAGGAGGGAGCCAATATTGGCCTTTGTAAGGTCTTCAGTGAGTGTTATATTTTAGATTTAAGCTGGATTGGAGTGTGATGGTGTTGCATCCACTGATGTGCATCTCTCCGCAGGTTCAGGTTTTTGGACATCAGAAATCTCCTCTGGGTGTAATCATCACTGTGCTTTGCCTCTCGTGGTTCTGGAGCAGTAGTACTTGTCCCTCTTCCCCCACCATTTCCAACTGAGAGGATTCTGGAGTTCACACTGATACCCCTTTACAGGTGCCTCCCAAATATCTCTGTGCTCCCTACTTGGGGTAGGAGTGAGGCATCATGGGGCTCTGGTAGGTGGGTGCAGTTTGTAGGGGGATGTGGTGGGAAGATAAAGGTCTTATTTCTTCAGTGAGTGTTCTGTTAATGGTTTGAGTCAGATTGCAGTGGGGAAGAACTGTATCCACAATGCACAGGTTGTGGAGGTTACAAGTGCACCAGGCACTCTGGGCTGGTGGTTGATACTAGAGGTGTGATTGGAGGTGCACAGCATGAAGGAGGCACAGGAACCCCACATGTGTCATGCTCCTCACCAGCCTGGGGTGAATAGGCCCCTAACACATTAGTGCCCTGAAGTACAGGTCCCAAACTCACTGTGCCCTTCACCGCCTTGCAAGCAAGTATGGCCCCAAATATACCAGGCCCTCACCAATCCGGGGTACCCAGGCTCCACATAGTAGATGCCCCTAGAGCACAGGCCCCAAACACGCTGAGCTCTTCACAACCTAGAACACACCAGCCCCAAACATGCTAGCTCCTGAATGCACAGGTCCTAAATCCTCAGTGCCCCTCACCCACCTGGAGCTTACACGCCCCAAACACACTGGTTCTGAGAATTCACAGGCCCCAAGCACACCTTGCCTTTCCCAAAATATATCTCTTTTAAAACAATTTAGCCTTGGAAGTCTATTGTAGCACGGGGTCACTTCCACCTGGAACATCTACCTCATTTTTTTCCTTCAGTATTAATTACATGTTTCATTCCAAGAAAGCTTCAAGGTGCCTTGTGAATGAGCTATGATAATATGCAAAATGAACAACCATAAAAAATCAATGCTACATAATTCCCATTATTTAAGCCACTACAGTAGTACAACTCACAGAAAATAAAGGTAGTCAGAAGTTTCCAGAGGTGAAGAGGTAAAAAATCTAGAGTGGTTAAAATGGGAATTGTGTGTGTGTGTGTGTGTGTGTGTGTGTGTGTGTGTGTGTGTGTGTGTGTGTCCATAATGAGTTACATTGTTTAGTGGGCCAAAAATGAGTTGTTATCCCCAATTCCTCATTGCCCCCCTTCCCCATCCCCAGTCAGCTGGATATCCTCCTCCATGGGCCATCTGAATCAGTCTTTGTGGTATGGGACCATGGATAGCCCAGTCTTCATCCAGGTTCTCCTGACCCAAGAGTGTTGTTACTGAGGGGTGCCATGCCTCATTCTCCCCCATCACGGCTCTCACAATCTTTCCCCCTCTTCCACTCAGTTCCCTGAGTCATGGTGGGTGAGTATTAAGGCTGCTTTAATGTTGTGAGCTTAGGGGTTTTTGTGTCGAGATTCGTTGGTTTCTGTCACCCTGGCTTATCCTGTGTTAATTGAATGGCTGTGGCTGTGTGTCCCTTGTTCATCCCGTCATTCTCTGCAGGGTTCCCTATGGATCCTCCACGATATGACTGTGGTGGCTCATCTCTTGCCAGGATCTCAGCTTTCTGCCTGCGGTCGGTTGGTAGGATTATATGGGCCACAGCTTTCTCGCTGTATCCTGAAAAATACAAACACAATCTCCATCGGAGAGTGAGCACAGTATAGGTGAACAAATATACACCATTCTGGATTACCTAGTTTCTATTTTTAGTAGCCTCCCTGTCAGACGTTCACATAGTGCATCTTTTCTTGGGAGCCCAAGAGTATGGGATCCGGTGCATATCGCCCTGAATCCCCAGTTCCAATCAAGGGTTCCCCCTCACTGAGTGAAATATTTGGCCAAATTTAATAACTGTTGATTGTCTCCCCCAGGCCCAGGCTCCACCATTGCACATGTGCTCCTTTCTTGGTTTGCTGTTCTCTCCCAGTAGGAGGTGTGGTCAGCCTACTCATGGCCGCAGACTGTTTCATGCGGTCTGTTTACTCCAGCTGTCGTTGTTCAGCTTCCCCTGGCAGCTTGTGTAGTGCCTTCCAGCACTGCACTAACTGCCATTTGGGGGCTGGTTACCATTCCAGACCTCGAAGGGTCTCTTGATGCTGATTGATGGCATTCTGTGGTTTCTTCAGCAACAGGGTTTTGCCTCAGGCCTGGGGAGGGCATTCAAGAGCCTTGACAGGATGAACAAGGGACCCACAGCCACAGCCATTAAATCAACACAGGATAAGCCAGTGAGACAGAAACCAAAGATTTTCGACACAAAGACCCCTAAGCTCACAACCTTAAAGCAGCCTCAATACTCATCCACCATGACTCAGGGAACTATGCAGAAGAGGGGGTGGAAAGATTGTGAGAGCTGTGGTGGGGGAGATTATCCAGAGGCATGGCCAGGAGAACCTGGCTGAATACTAGGCTATCCATGGTCCCCTGTCACAAGGACAGATCCAGACGACCTATGGAGGAGGTTATCCAGCGGATTGGGGAGGGGGAGGCAGTGGGGAATTGGGGATAACAACTCATTGTTTGCCCACTAAATATTGTAACTCATTATGGACAATTTTTAAAAAAAAAGAGCCTTGACAGAATTCTGTCTTGTTTTTGGAACCTCATGGGTCACTTTGGTCAACAACTCAGTGAGGGAAGGAACCGGTGGCT
Organism: Zapus hudsonius; assembly: GCA_004024765.1. NCBI lineage: Eukaryota > Metazoa > Chordata > Mammalia > Rodentia > Dipodidae > Zapus > Zapus hudsonius. Next base: position 9,123 of record PVHP010011967.1, read on the forward strand.
GGGACCCAGGGCTGTCAGACTGCTCAATTATTCCAAGATTTAGACATTCTCCCCTACTACTCATGGCCCCTCTTACCAGTTGACGCCCACTACTTGCTCTGAAGGTTACAGTATGCTCATGAGGATTTTATGTTTTTGAACCTAATTTGGTTTAGCCTCATGCTTAAGCCATTTCCCTCCCCCTATCCCTTACCTCTCATTCATAACCTCTCACTTCTTTCTACTTGTCTGCATAGAGTTTATGGTTATCCTGGTTAAGGACCGCATATGAGGGAGAGTATGTGGCGTACAATTCTTTGTTCTTTTGAGTGTTTGCTTAGTAAGATCTGCTCGAAGTCAGACCATTTTTTTCCTAAATTTCAATACGTCATTTTCCCTTTCAGTTGAGTAGGATTCCATCGTGTAAATATACCACAGTTTCTCAGTCCATTCCTCCATGGATGGGCATTTGGGTTGATTCCAATTCTTGGCTATTATGAATTGAGCTGCTATAAATATAGTTGTACAAAATTTTCTGCATCAAGATGTGACATCTTGTGGGTAGATGCGCTGGCTCCATTGGTAGTTCTATGTCCATTCTGTCTAGGAGTCTCCACACTGCTTTCCATAACGGTTGAACAAGGTTGCAATCCCACCAACAGTGAATGAGGGTTCCTTTTTCCCCACATCCTCATCAGCAACGATTGTTGTTGGTTTTCTTTATGATTGCCATTCTGACAGGGGTAAGATGGTATCTCATTGTGGTTTTGATTTGCATTTCCCTGATGCTTAAGGATGCTGAGCACTTTCTTAGATGAGTCAAGGCCATTTGTGTTTCCTCCTCCGTGAATACTCTGTTGAGATCAGTACCCCATTTTGTGAGGGGGCATTTTGGGTTTTTGTTATTAATTTTTTTTGAGTTCTCTGTATGTTCTGGAAATTAGGCCTCTGAGTTGTAGCTGGCAAAAATCATCTCCCAATTTGAAGGGGGTCTATTGGCTCTGAGTATGGTTTGTTTGTCTGTACAGAAGCTTTTGAGCCTGATCAGGTCCCATTGCTTAAGTGTTTGTTGTATTTCCTGGGAAAAATATGGAATGCTTCATGAATTTGCGTGTCATCCTTGCGCAGGAGCCATGCTAATCTTCTCTGTATCGTTCCAATTTTAGTATATGTGCTGCCGAAGCAAGCACTTATTTTTGTTTTTTAGGGGAGAAAACTTGTACACTGATTACATAACATTACAAATTTAGTTCATACTTCTATACACTTAAAATGCTTAACATGTAAATATTATGTTATGTGTATTCTAATACAGTTCATAAAATTAAAGATCCAAGTGTAGGAATTACTCATTAACCTACAGAGTGTACAGAATTTTATAGTTAGTTCTCACTGGTATTGTTAATAATAAAGCACTTGTAGAATTCTACTTTCAGATCAGGGAACTCTGTAATTAGAACAATTTTTAATTTGTATTTTTATAGCATTTTTCTGTTCATAAATCATTTTTATATGCAGAAATCACATTCTACTGAGAGGTTTGGCTCTACAGTCAGAGCATGTAACAAATACAAGATTCTTCACAGATACTAGTGAAACAGTAGTCCTGTACCAGGCACTGCTAATGTCTCAGGAAATTCTACAGCAAGGTTACTGCAAATATGCTCTCAGAACTGAGTGTACCTGGGTTTCTACCAGAGGTGCAAGAGGTCCTCACTCCTTCAGTTCCCAAAGAAAAGATTGATTTATAGTAGGGAATCTGTTGTACTCAGAAAGAACATTTTACCTGCCAATGGCAACATGGTCATGATATGAGGAGTATGTGGGACCTGAGTTCAAGTGGGGAAGCTTTAGTTTATCACCCAGCGCATACTTTTTTAGTTTATCACCAAGCACATACCTTGTCACTTGTTCTGTGACAAGGCAGATGCCTACTTACTATGTGGTAGGGTGGGCAGAATCATCAACCCTTTAAATTATTGCTTATTTTTGTGTTGACTACTTGTGTACAAATGAATTTAAATAAGTTTAATTTGTTCTATATATATATTGAACAAATTAAACATATATATATATATATATATATGGTTTTTTTTGATGTAGGGTCTCACTCTAGCTCAGGCTGACCTGTAATTCACTATGTGTGTAGTCTCAGGGTGGCCTTGAACTCACAAAGATCCTCCTACCTCTACCTCCCAAGTGCTGGGACTAAAGGCATGTGCCACCATGCCCAGCTATAGTGTTGCTATGCTACATTTCATAACATTCTTAGAAAAATGTATCATACCAATAAACAGTTGGTTCCAGAAGCCCTTGCAGATTCCAAAATCCAGAGATGCTCAAGCCCCTTCCATAAAACTCATGGGTTTGTATATAACCTACACACATTTTGTTGTATTCTTTAAGTCACTTCTAGACTCCTTACAATACTTATTTACAGTGTAATTCTATGTAATTGCTCTACTATATTTTATAGGGGAATATGAAAACAAAAAGCCTTTTCATGTTCAACAGATGTGAGTTTTAAAAATATTTTTACATACTATTTATGGGGTCTTTAGGTCCAGAACTGGCAGAAACAGAGATCCAACTGCATTCACACAGATAGATTTATCATTTAACATTTGTCTTGTCAAAATCTTCACTAAATCACCTAATCTCAGATTGGCATTAAGCTCACATTCCATGTGAGTTCTTCACCATGTGCTTTATGTTTCTTCCTATTGATTTTTATGTTACCTGTGTGAAAATAAAGTGGAACTATTTCCTTAGCAGACAGAAATCTATTATTTTACAAATACTAGGGATTTGTCTTATGTAGGAGTTAGAGAAAGCATTAACCAATGTAATTTGTGTATCTCTTTCTAACTAACCAAGCTGGCTCTTTACATTCATCAATATGACCTTCTCTTACAGGAACAATTTTGCAAAATAAAAGGCTATCTAGAGGAAGAACTAGACTACAGAAAACAAGCTCTTGACCAAGCATATATGGTAGGTAGAATAAGTGGATAGAGACTCTCAGTGTTTAAAACTATGTACTATGGAGTTAAGACATTTTATTTAATTTGTCATGACATGTATTTGAAAATCTACAGCATGCATGTAATCATTGATTTCTAGTTCTCATTTTAGAATGAAAACATCCTTAGATGCTGCTATAATATATTTATATTTATAGATAATTATACTTTATTTTTTGAAAATGTAAGTGTACATTGTTAATATTTAGATGAAGTACATGTTGGATGGCAGTGTAGAAGGATTTTATTAAATCAAGTCTCATCATTTGGGAATGTAGTGATAGAATAATAATGTATTTAAGGTTAGTTATGAACATTTTTATTCATTTTTTTAAAAATAACACTGTGAATCAAAGTTAATTTTTAAGCTTTATATAAAGAAAGCAAGGCTAGAGTATAAAAACTCTGCCCAAATTGGTAGGAGTGGGGTTAATGTTAGGTCAATGAACTATGTCTTTTTGCCCCATAGAAGATAATGTTTATTAGGAATCATATCTGAGCCCTTCCCTTCTACAAAATTCATGTTGCAAAATCCCCAAAATTGGACTACAGCTCACATTTCTTCTCTTGTTATGTCCCCCTCTCATAATTCATAGTGCTAAATTTAAAAACTAGAGTATTTCAAGAAGGAATTATCAGTTTGTTTGTTTGTTTGTTTGGCTTCATTTATTTTTTATTATTTTGATTTTTTATTTTTCAAGGTAGGGTCTCAGTGTCTCAGTCTAGCCCAGTATGACTTGGTATTTGCTGTGTATTCTCAGGCTGGCCTCAAATTCATGGGGATCCTGCTACCTTTGCCTCCCAAGTGCCACCTCTCCCAGCTTAACAGAGGTTTTTATAAAGCTTTTGTGGAGGCCACCTGAGTCACTTTGGGGGGAAAGTGGAACACTTAACTCCTGCTTAACGATGATGAATTAATTTTTGCCTTCCAAAATGAGTAAAAGGTTTTGGGGTTGTTTAGTGGGTAAACATAAGAATGAGAATTAGTCACTAATTATAGAATTTAAAAATCTGATAAGCCCCACCACTACCTTTTACCCTTTCACCTTTGTCTCTCCTCTCCGTAGATAATAAATTTAATGTAGGTGTTCATATTGCTCCTGAAAGAAACTATTGGAAACTCTGAAGAAAGACACATTTAACTTTAAAAATATGAAATGTGCTTGGTCCACAACACAAAGTAGGAAAATATTCCCTAATAGGACATGCCTACTCACTCTTTTCAAAATAACAAGGAGTAAGATGAGAAACTTAGACAACTGTATCTAAATTGTGTATTGAACACACACACACACACACACACACACACGCACAGTATGATAGCAAATGATCCCCTTGTCAAAAAGAGGACTCAAAGAGAAATATAAGCAGCCATCAGTCTCAGCATATTAGAAAAAAAGACCAACTCCAAGACAATGACTGTATTTTAGGGCTGTATTTCATCCCATGTTACCCAATTTTTAATTCAAGAAAAAGCATGGGAGCCAAAAGACATTTATAAGTGCAATGAAATGTTAAAAAATTAAAGGTGGTAGTTTATGCTTGATATATATCTCTAATTTCACGTATTGTGTTACAACTTATCCCACTCTTCCCCCTAAAACTCTGGCCACTCTGACCGATGCTTTCAAACAGCTGCAGGGCTGTCAAGTTCGAGGGAGAACAAATTTCACTCTCAGCCTCCCCAAGAAAACGTGGTACAGCTGTGAAAAAGGACTTATAAAAATGAGAAGTGTCTAAATGACGAAGATCTCAAAAGAGGCAGTTTGTGCATTTTCTTAGTGATGTATATGGGATCTCAGAAAGGGAACGTGGAGAGGCCAGGCAGGCATAAGACACTTTAAATCCCATTGCTAAGTTCCTATGAGACTGAAATGCCATGTCCAGGTCACATACACCCACAAGTACGTCCCTTGCCACCCCTAAGTGCTCAGTCCCAGTGTTAGACTTTTCTAATTTTATTTACCAGAGAATCCAGGAACTAGAAGCTACTTTGTACAATGCCCTGCAGCAGGAAACTGTTATCAAGTTTGGCGAACTCTTAAGTGAAAAGCAGCAAGAGGAGCTGAGGACAGCCGTAGAAAAGTTACGGCGGCAAATGCTGAGGAAGAGCAGAGAGTATGACTGTCAGATTCTCCAGGAGAGAATGGAGCTCTTACAGCAAGCTCACCAGGTGAGAACCACACCCCTGAATCTGAGCAGATCTGTACCGAGCAGGTAGGACTTAGTGGGAAGCACTTGATGTGAGTATGGAGAATCCCAGGAGATTGTTTCCCAGCGTCCTTCAACATAAGATGGCAGGTTTGTAATAAAACTCAATCTTGAGAAAATTGACATTTCAGAGGCATTTCACACTGCCTCATTTGTTTTCAATTTTTAGAATGAATTGTCATAAAGCACACTGACTCTTTTGGAGCCTGACCTCAACTCCTCTGTGCAGTAAAACAGAGTGTATTCTCCTCTCCTTGTCACACTCCATAGTGGGTCCAATGCAGGGATCTGAACAGAGTGAAAGAGATCAAAGGGCCTTTGCCTTTCTCTTTATTCCCAAAACAAATAGCAATGAGGGCTCCTGGAGGCTTGTGTATACAACCTGGCATTGACTCTGTCAAGAACTAAAACAAGGGCTGTATTTGCATCATTGCATTCATTTCATCTTCACAATAATCCTGTGACATAAGTGTTCTTACTATACTAACTTTGGAGATAAAAGTGCTTAAGTGATTAACTCAAGATGACAGAGATAATATGCAACAGAGCCAGGATTACAACACAGGTTAACCATTCGTATGGAACATAAGTTATCAGTGAGTTACATAATTCATTTCAACCAGTGAGACATCCAGTACTAATTTCTAGCCAGACTTCTTTGCAGTTCTTTGTTTAGGTTATAGCTTGACATGAGAAAGGGAGAGTCCTGTTCACAAGCAGATTCAATAATTCCCAAATTGAAATTGCCACACTATAGAATTCAATATTCAGTTCCGAAAGAAGCAACTTGCAAAAAGTCCAAGTGAAATACCTAGGAGGAAAGAATCAGGTGGTCATGGAGGTTAAGGGAGTGGATGACTGAGGTTATCTTATGACACCAGGAAGAACACACTTCAGATGAGCTTTGCAATTCTTCTTTATCCAGGAACTCAAGTCACTTGTCCTTAAGACACTAATCACATGTGTATTTCTATCAAGGAGCCTCAGACTTCAAAAGTTTTGGAATTTGGCCCACGAAAAATTTTGAAAGTCTTTAACAATAGACTCTTTGGCATCTTTGTGTGACTTCATATGCCTTTTTCCATTTTTTTCTATCAAGGAATAAAGTGTTCTGAACACATGGCTTACATTATACTTCATTGAATATTTGAACGAATTGGGGGTTATGTCATGGAACCACAGATAGATTTATTTTTAAGGTACGCTAATAGTTGTCTGAATTTTCTTATGGTAAAAAGAAAAACTGGATCCCAGTTTGGGAGTCTCCTTAACCTGTTAGCTAAGGTGCTCACTGTTGAAGGAACCAGTCTTGTTCAAGTGACTCAGTCTGTTCTGACACTGTGTTTGTGAGCCTCAGAAAGTTCACAGAAACTTTCCGTCTCTCAAGTAATGCTCACTAGCTGTGCTTCTTCCACTTATTGCTGACTCTTCCTTTTCCTTTTTAAATCAGTGGCTTTGTAATAGAGTTACTCCAGAAAACCCAGGCCAGGATGTGTTCAGGACAGTGATGACATCTGAATTCTAGAGCTTGTCACTAACCATGTATTTGACAGATCTGCTTAGATACTTCAGGGTGAACTTGAACTTGCATTCCTGTCCTCTCCCCTTCTTCCTGCTTTGGTCAGTAGAATGATCTTATTGCAGATCACTCAAGCTGGAAGCGCTGATGTGTTCTCCACCCTTTCCCTCCAAGAATTCAGGTAGCACCACATCCAACTGGCATTCCCTACCCGTAACTGCTTCTGAAGCCAGTGTGCTTTGCTCACGGTTGCTGCCACAGGCATGTCAAAGATTTTTCTTTACAGCAACAGCTCTCGTGCCCTGGGAAATCAAGTGCCTTGACAGAGCCAGTCTTGTTTTGGGGAACTTGTAGGTCTCTCTGCTTGTACTAACCAATTTCTGGCACTTGTAGTTACAAGCCAGAGCCAGATGTTTTAGGGTTAGGCTTCATTCCACGTTCTTCGGGGCCTTCTTAAGAGGCAGTACCCCATTATTCCTTTGGGAAGTTTATATCTTTTAGTCTGTTGTCCAGAAGTAGGAATTCTACACTAACAATTCATTTTAGATTTTGTTTTGTGTATATCTCCCCCGTCCTCCCGCCAAACCCTTTGATCTCTATTCTCTGTCCCTTGAGTTGCAGGTGAGGTTTGCCTGCGACTCAAGCTGTTCCTGGTTAGGAACTGCAGATGAGGGAGAATTGTCTTTCTGTGCTTGTGTGAGTTCGTGGAGTATAATCTGTTCCAAGTCCATCCTTTATTTTTATCTTTTTATTTTTTGCAAATTTCATTGTCATTTTTCCTTACTTTTGAGTAGAATTTCATAGTGTATATGTACCACAACTTTGATGCCCATTTGTCCAGCAATGAGCATCTAGGTTGTTTCCAGTTCTTAGCTACTGTGAATGGAGCAGCTGTGCACCTGGTTGAGCAGATGTCTCTGTGTTGAAGAGAGGAGGCGTTAGGGCGTTAGAGGCCCTGTAGAGGAACAGCTACATTAGTTGGCAGCTTTTCTTTTCTTCCTTTCAGGAGTCTTCATTTTGAGTTCCACAGTGGTTGTAAAGGCTGTACTCCCACCAACAGTGAGTGAGGGTTCCTCCTTCCCTGCCTCCTTGCCAACATCTATTGTCATTAGAGTTCTTGATGCTTGCCATTCTAGGAGTCAGATGGAATCTCATAGTTGATTTAATTTTCATTTCTCTGATGATGAAGGATGTTAAACATCTTCTTAAGTGAATATTAACCCTTTTGTATTTCTTCCTTTGTGAATTCCCTTTTTAGTTCTCTGCCCCACTTTTAGTGGATTGTTTGATTGTTTTAATTACTTAAGTTTTTTTTTTTTTTTAGTTCTTTGTGGATTGCAGACATTAGGCCTCTGTCAGCAGTGTAGCTGGTGAAGATTTTTGTGTACACTCTCATGAAAAAGCTCCAGGGCATTTCCAGGATTGTCAAATCCTGTGCAGTTCTCATGAGATGCTTCCCTTCTGTTCCTGACTCTGAGACTCTATAAATCACGCTTTCCTCTTTAGCCCTGCCTGTAACCTTCTGGTTCAGGTTGTCAGTTCTGTTCTCCTTCCAAGCTTCTGTTTGCATAATTCCTCGTTCTAAAATGCCCTTCAAGCATTCAAGAATTACCACTTTTTCAGTCTCAATTAATGATACAGCTCTTGTCTCCCTGAAAAAAAACAGTCAACATTTCAAACCCTTTCTTAAGTCATTGAGTCGTATATTGAGTGCTTACTCTGTGCAGGTGCTGGAATAAGGCCATGAATGAGGCAAGGGGTCACTCTTCTAGTCTCACAGATGCAAAGTGATAAAATCACAGCACAAAGCCACAATGGCAAAGCAAAGTAACAAACATGGGACTACAAATTGGAGTTCGGTGAGGAAGTAATACAAGATTTGTCCTTGTTTCCCTTTTCTACTTGTTATTCTCTTTCGCATTTCATCATCACCTGGGTCTCATAGTACTCTGAGACCCGGAACTAGCCTGCCTTCCCTGTGTCATCCATGGCATCTCTAGTAGTCTAGTAGTAGCAAATGCGAGGAGGTGACAACAAGCACAGAGCTGGTGGCTGACGAGTACTTCAACAGCCTCATGCATCCTAATGTTCTGTACGCAAGAGACATGCCAAAGAACTGTGTGCACACTCAAGTGGAAATGCCTCACACATTTCTTCTTTTGCTGTGTAACCCTGGATGCCCACACATGCATGCCCAGCAGCCCAGATGTCGTGGCGTTTTGATGTCCACCGTGATGATTGGAACCAAAATACACCAGCCACTCTTGCCTTTTCCTTGCAAGCAAGTTTCTCGGTCTCAATGCTACTGAGATATTTGGATGACATTATTTGTTATTATTTAGACTATTTTGTACATTGTAGTAACACCTCTGATTACTGCCCATTAGATGGTCATCGAACACCCCCCCCCCGAACTTTGTCATTAAGAAGGCACCACAGTTAGTTATTGGGGACAGTTATACAAATTTGTGTACAGACTAAAATATGACTGGATTATGCATTTTAAAGCAAGCATGCCAGTTTACTAGAAAGTAACCAGGCCTGTCTCAGCATTCCCTTCCAGAAGAGAAGGCAGAATCACCTCCAAGTAGAGGAACTCCAACTTCAAGTTAAAGTTCCCTTTCTTTGAGCTATCTCTGCCTTCCCCACAGTGAGTTATAAAAACCTCTCTCACGTAATCACCCACTGGCTCCCAGCTGAGGCTCCAGAACAGTGGCATTAAATAAGCCTGCTATGTGTGGCCATGTGCAAGAGCACAAATTGCCAAGTGTAACAAACAAATGTCTATGTAATGCTGATACCAATCTACTCGGTTTAAATTAGTGGATTTTTAAAAACATGTATAAGGTAAGTTCCAACAGTCCCAGGGCTTTCCATGTATTCATGAGTGCTTTTACCCTCCTTCCTAGTTAATCAGTTCCCTTCTGAGAAGTTACGTTGAACTTTGATCTCTGCTCTGTATTTTGAGAATTTATCAGTCATGTTTGTGAGGAAATTCTACCCTGAAATAGACTTGAAATAAGGCAGAAATCATACAAACCAACTTTGGCAAGTTTTTGCTGTGCTAATAACCAACCAAAAATATCAATTGAAAAGGTTTACAGCAAAGTTCATTTTTTTTGTTTTGTTTTGTTTTGTTTTGTTTTGTTTTCTGAGATAGGTTCTAGCCCCAGCTGACATGGAACTCACTCTGTAGTCCCAGGCTGGCTTCAAATTTACAGTGATCCTCCTACCTGTGCCTCCCGAATGCTGGGATTAAATAAAGGTGTGCACTACAAATGCACAGCTCAAAGTTTATTCCTTGCTCAGAAGTTCTGTAGTATACGTCTGTCTTTACAAGGATACTGCATTCCCACACCTCACGTCAACTCACACTCCATTGGCCAAAACTAATCTCCTACCTAAAACTAATGTCTGGGATCCATACCCCTCACCTGGGGAAGGCCTCTACAGAGATGAGTGAAGTGGTTTGCTAGTCAGTTTTCAGCAACTGTGATAAAAATGCTAGAGAAAATCAATTTAATGAAAGAAAAGGTTCCTTTTGAAAAGGCTCCTGGTTTTAGTGAATGGTTGGTTTGCTGTGTGCTGCTGAGCAGAGAGGCAGTGCTTTGTAGCAGAGAGCATGTACTGAAGTACAGCTGCTCTCCGTGGCCACTGGAAAGCAAAGAGGTTACACTGCCCCCTCCAAGAGCATACCACTGATGACCTGACTCTATCCACAAAGCTCTATCCCTGAAAATCCCAGCCCCCCTTCCCAAAGCAGCCCCACGGGCTAAAGACTAATGTTTGGAGAACATTTAAGATCCAAACCAAAAATGGGGAAAGTTTTGTTTGTTTGTTTGTTTGTTTGGGTTTTGGTTTTTCTGTTTGCTTGTTTGCTTGATTGAGTTTTGATTTAGTTTTGTTTGGTTTTAGTATCACTGACAATAGTTTTCTATCTGGCTAATTATTGAAACACAGTAGCTTTGTAGATATGAAAAAGAGTGTATGTGTATTTCCACCTGCTAGGACTAATGTCTAGAAACTTTTGCTGTGTAGAGATACTAGTTGTCTGACAAGTGTTTGGCTGTAGTTTGGTGAGTAGTTTGCCTGTTCAACTTAACAACCACCAGTGCTTCTCCTTTCCTTTCTCCCATTGTCTCCAGCGAATCCGTGACCTAGAAGATAAAACAGACATCCAGAAAAGGCAAATAAAGGACTTAGAAGAAAAGGTATGTGTTCAGTCTGTATGTACTTTATTCTGCGTTTAGTCGGAAAGCAGTGTTAATTTTACCCACCATGCTTTCTTTCCTCCTGACGTTGGTGTGTAGACCAGGAGGTGGAGGTGCAGCGAAGAGGGGCCCACCTTCAGTCAGGCACCAGGGTTGTGGAAGAGGCTGAGCCATTCATCAGTAATCTCAATTTTGCCCTCTGCATTGATTTGATTACCTTGTGTATTTTCTCAGTTTATCCCTCCTCATTCATTTTCATTTTCAAGACTTTCTTCAGAGTTTAGCTTTCTCTTTCTTTTAAAAATATGCTAGCTCCTTTGTACAATGCCTTTCACATTATTAGTTTTAAAATCCCTGTTAGTCTTGGGCTACAGTTTCACCTCAATGACAGACTAGGGCTGACAGTAACTGATCCCACCTGTCACTACCCCCCAGTGGTTGGAAAAAAAAGCTGCCTCTTCCAATATTACAGGGAAGGATATCTGAGTGTTCCAGGGAGGCCATTGGAATGGTTCTGGGTAAGCACAAGAGGCCTGGCTCAGACAGGCCCAACAAGTAACTGTCCTTCCTGACAGGTCATGACCACGGAATACAGAAATGACAGCCAAGAGGTTTTCTTTGTTGTACCAATCTCCTTGACTAAAAGTAGCTACCTGAACCCCTATGGTAAAAAGGATATAACTGCTGATCAGCATCTTCTGTTGGTGTGCAAAAAGAAAATAGCAAGCCATCTGTTAGTCCTGAGACTATGGTTAGAACTTAATTCAGCCCTAATTGCTTTTATATTTATTAAGACAAATAAGGTCAGAAGGAATGGGTGGGATGTGGGAGCCAGATCACCAGGCACACAGATTCTTAGACAAGTGGGTTTCCAGGTACTATATAACCTTAGGTAAGTGACTACACCATTCATGGTCAAACCATTTCTATATATAATGACTATATGAATAAAAGAATGATTAAATATAAAGAATTACACATACTGACTTCTTATGGGTCTCTTGAGGAAAGAGGTCACATGTGAAGATTGGAAAACACTAATGAGAAAAATATGTCAAATTAATAAGGTTATTTTGAAATTTTCTACCCCTAAAGTACATAGCCACTATAAATTTTGTATTTGACTTTCTTCATTTCAGAAGTGTATTATCTGCAGGAATGAATGAGTAAAATTTAAGTAAAATGAATCAGAAACCATGTTTGATTTCCCAGTGAATGGCAGAAAGACCCACAGAAGTTTCCCTGGTTGATGAAGGAGATGTTTCATGTGTTCAACATCCTGCATTTACTCCCCCTTGGTTTGGCTCAGAAAGGAAGATGCAGTTGAGGAAATTCTGCATTCCCATTGAACTGAGGTCTCACTAGGAAGACTCTATCTACTAAGCTCACCACCCTCGCCCGTCTCCAGTGGAGGTTATGGGAGTCGGAGAAAAGTGGAATTAAGATTACATTCATTGCTAGAATTGAATGTGAAGATTTCACATGAAAGAGTGTCGCTGTGATCTTGTTAAACATTTAAGATAACAAAGTAAAATACTTTGCAGATTTACAGGACATGAGGCTCTGCTAGTAGTGAGTGCTGAATAGTATCCACACAACAGTGAGCCCGTTGAATTCTGATTAGGGAGCAGAACAAGAGGTCAGGTTTATGCTTATCCCGTTCACTGACTCACTCCTGCTTTCCCTTTAGGATAGTAAAACAGGTAAAGGTTGTTTATGTCATATGTTCTATATCCTTTTTCTGGGGCTTCTTGAACAACTACCCAGGGTACACATGTTTCCCAGTGTTGCCCATTTCCATGTAGACAGTTACTATAAAGCAGATGAAAACAAACCCAGCCAAATTACCTCAACTCCACATGGCAGCTTCCTTCTGATAATTACTCCTCCCATGAAACAGACATGGCATATGTCAGGAGCCCTTCTTATGCAGATAATAGAGCAATGGATCAAAGAGATTAAAGTTTTCCCAGGATGGCATAGCCAGTCTATGGCAGATCAGGAGAGGCCACAGTGTCTGGTTGCAGGCCATCACCAGCACATGGCTTTCAACATATGTATCACATTTGTGTAGAATGTTGCCACAGTGACAAAATAACCTTGTGAGCAGTAGCAATGATGGAAATATGCAAATAATATGCTGCATTCAAGAGCATGAGCCTGGAGTGGCATAACATAATAGTAAACTACCAAGGAAGTCAGCACTTTAGAAAATCTCCCTGCCCTGTGACACTAAAACTAACACACAGTTGGTTATGACAGTAATTCACAAGCATGTGTTTGTTCACTTAAATTGTCTGCTTCTCTAGTGAAGGTTTTCTGCAAAGACAAGCTCAAACCACTTTAGTCAAGTATGGTAAGATCTCTGTCAGAAGCAAGACATCAGGAGCGTCATTCATTCTTTGTCTCGAATGCCACTGATGCAGAAAAACCACTCACATCAACAGGAGGACCAAACACCTTAACCTGCTCATGATACCAGTTTAGACCTTTTTCCCCATGTAATTTCCAAGTGTCTCATTTTTCTCTCAAAAGTGTCCCACTTGGGCAATTAATCATATATTTATAGTATCCATTAATGTTCTCCTTACTGTGTGTGGATCCAAAGCAATACTAGATTAATCAATATATTGCTCTAATAACATTTCACATTTTTGAAATAACCTACAGTATGTGAAAGACAGAGATATTGTGTATAATGAAGTACATATCAGAATATCTAAGATCTGACTCTCATGGTGTCATGCGATGGTGTGAAAAGAAGCTGCTGATTTAGTGCTTTGTGCTTTTCTCACCTATAAAATTAGGACCTAAATGAAATAATTTATAAAACCCCTTGCAAAAAAATAAGCATCAGTGTTAGTAGCCAGTAGAAGAAATCAAGGTATGGGTTTTCTTCAACAAAAAGGTATTTTTGCGTGTAAGAAGCAGGAATACTTGGGAGCAATGCAGAGATCCTGTGCGGTTGTATTACCTGAATGACCAAAGTTAAGATTTACACGTCTTCTTCTTTTTCTTCTGCAGTTTCTGTTTCTATTCTTGTTCTTCTCTCTTGCCTTTATTCTATGGCCTTGATGTCAAGGTGCCTCTTAAAGGTAAGAGTCCATTTAATTTTCACAATATTCTTCTAATTCATTATGCCATGTGCTTTTCTCTCTTAAACTGGCTGACTATGGAAAAAATAAAAATAAATGCTTAGAGGTAGGATGAGAAAGGGCTTTTCATGTATATTATATTACTTTGAAATAAGCCACCATGTCTGTAGGTCATTGTGTTCTCATTGCAGCTTCCCTCCATACTGAAAGTTGTTTCTATATCTACAGAGTAAATAAATGCCACTATTCCTTTAATTCCATTTCCAGTTTGAAATAGTGGTTCTGACAAGCCAGTAATTATTACTGTCTCAACTCCTCCCCAGTCTCTCTTTGTCAGAACTTAGGAAAGCAGAGCAGTACATGAACTTTACTCTTGCTCTCAGAAGAAAAAAGTAGCGGATTCCAAGCCATTCCCACAGATTTAATGAATCCGATAACTGCAGAGACAGCCAGGCGACAGTGACAGAAGCAGGTGTGGTGCACAGCCAGGATAGGTCTGCATTTAATGAGCACAGCAGGTGATTCCCATGTCTGGTCAGCTGTGGAAACCACAGATTCCAATACTGCTGCTTTCCACGGGGGAAGGAAGCCTGGCTGCATTCTGAGTCCACCTACCATGACTCATGTCAACCAAGTCACATGATGTAGCACTCCCCCCATGGGAGTTAACTATGTTGCCCCTTGTGAAACAACCCAAGACCTGATATGTGGAAGTTAAGCAGAATGTCCACAAACTTTATGTCCTGTTATAATATACCTTCTGGCTTTATTTCTCCTTCCAAAAGATTTTCCTTTCAGTCTGAAAACTACCCTTTGTCTGGTTGTATCCTTGCTGCACACAGAAAGTTGGGCCTCTTCAGGTGAACGAGGAAGCTGCAGTTGGAAAAGGAGGGTTCGCCAGGAAAGCGTCAAAGTGGCCAGAGTCAGCAAACAGCCCTCCTCAAGATGAATAGAGTCAGTCAAGTAAACCAAGAGGAAAGCACACCATGGCCATTTAGGGAAGCAAAGGAAAATGTCATCTAGAATCTGAGAGGGTTTCAACATCAGTAATGATTACTGTCATTCTACACTAAGAGTCTAAGCAACAGTCCATCCAGTCATCTCCAAACCCACTATGAGTACATACTGCTTTCTTCCAAATTTGCCATTAGAGAAGCACTGTTGACAGCATGTGACCGTCTACAGCCATACAGCTGCAATTGGCAGGGCTGGGATTTCTTGAAAGACACTCCGGAGTCCACTTTTAGAGTCCACTTTTTAAAAACAATTATATATATATATATATATATATATATATATATATATCATGACGTTCAGTATCATGTATTATTGGAGAAAACCCCTTAAAATCAGATGGCCCACCCCTTTGTGCATTTGATATTCTCCCCCACCATGGCTCTTACAATCTTTCCGCCACCTCTGCTACAAATTTCCCTGAGTCACGGGTGGGAGAGTTTTAAGTTTGCATAATTGTTGCATCCTTAAGAGTCTCTGGATTTGTGATTTGGATTATTTTAGGCACCCTTGGTTTCTAACTCCATTATCCTTCCCTAGGATATCTGCCTTGCCATGGGAATAGCTCTTTTGCTCAGCATACCACTTCCTTAGAGGTTTTGTTGGGGCTCTAAATGATAAATTTGAGGTGGTTCCTCTCCTGCTTGGGTGTCCCCCATCAACTCAGGTCCTATTGGTAGAATTTGGTTGTCTACAATTCTCATTGATTTCTGAAAAATATAAACAGAATCTCCAATGTGGAGTGAGACATTGGTTAAATTGGTTAATTGGTTAAATGAGACAATTTAAAGGATGTAGACTTTCTGAAGACCTATGATTAGTGAGGACTTCTCCATGGAGATGGGGTACTTGGTTCCCATTCAAGGTTGCCTTGGATCCCCGTACCAGTCAAGGTTCCCTGCCTCTGAGGGGATCTCATAGCCAATTAACTAGCTGTTGATTACCCACCTAGGTTGGGTGCCACTATTGCACAGATGGGCACTTCTTGTCTTGCTAGTCTGTGCCATATTGCAGTGTGTTCTGCATTCTCAGGCCATCAGTCGGTGTAGCTTGAGGATGTCCACTGCTCTCTCGGAGTATCATTGGTCTGGTTCCCCTGGCAGCTCGTGCAACACCTTCCAGCATTTCCCAGGCTGCCTCCTGGTAGCTGGTTTCATTTCCGGATTCAGCAAAGTCTCTCAGTGTTGTGTGACAGCAGTCTGTGGAATCTTCAGCAATAGGGTCTTATCTTTTGCCTGAGGTGGGTATTCAAGAGCTGTGACAAAAGCTTGTCTTGTTTTGGAGACCACGCAGGTCACATAGATCAGCAGCTCATTGTGGGCAGTAACTTATTCCTGGGATAGGGAGCCAAGGGTCAGAGTCATTTGTCCTAGAGGTAGGCCTCCACCCACCGTCTTAGGGGCCCTCGTTACCATACAATGCCCCAGCTACCTCAAGAACAACTTTCTCCACCAAATAATAAGGGGTGTCTCACCTGTGTTTTGAAACATGAGTGTGTATGTGCATGTTCATGTGTGTGTGCATATGTGTGCACGAGTGCATGTCTGTGTGCATGTGTGTGTGTATGAGTGCATGTGTGTATGTGTGTCACAGTTTAGCTCTTGGCTCTTGAAATTACACTGTGCTCCTCTCTACATCTTTTCCCATAGTATGAGACTTTATCCTCCCTTGTCCTCACTAATCCTCTCTTGTGAGTAAAATGGTTCTACAAACATGCACTCCAAGTATTTTTGACTTTACTTATACCAGGAATTTCTTTGAATCATTAATTTGCCTCTACATGGTGTTTGGAATTGTCTTTGGGAAACTTCATACCTCTTTCTTCTCCAATTTGGATCCTGGTCACATTTTTGAACAATAATAAAGCCCTTACACAAAATTAGTATCTTCATTTTATAGATGAAGAAATCAAGGTCTGGCTAATTTAACTTGTTGGGCATACAGGAAAAAATACTCATTTTCTCTCTGCATGCAATCCATGTCATTACAAGCACATGACAAGATGCCACTCAAATTTAATTGTAAACGAGAGCATTATAAACTAGATATCTACCCTAGTAAAAATCCAGGCAAAAGTGTTTAAGTAGAGACAGGGTAAGAGCTCATTTTCAGGGGTATCTCAGGCAAATCACAGAATCTCTGTGGCAGACCTCCTGGAAGTCCACTTATCAGCCCTAAGATGGAGACAACATACTAGTGTTTATAATTGTGAGCAGAAAGTGTGACATAAAAGCAAGTCAAAGAAATTGGGATTGGGGGGATGGCTGGGTGCTAAAAGGTGTTTGCTTACAAATCTGCCGGCAGAAATTCAATCTCCCTAGGTGCCCAAATGGCACATGTGGCTGCAATCCACATGTAACCATGGCAATGGGGGGTAGAGCTGGAGAGCAGCAGAAGCAGGAGAGACCCTGTCTCAAAAGGGTGGAAGAGGTAGAAAGACACCCATGGTTACTGGGACTGTAGCAAGTGTGTGCCCTCTTCCCACACAAGTTCACAGACGAATTAAATTAATAAAAATAGAAAAAAGAACAAATCAAGGGAAGACATAGCTAGACCTGCTTTAAACATGACATTTGAAATTGCTGTTCGGTGCACATTTATTCAATTGCTTATAACCTTGAAATAAGTACTTCTATTTTCTGAGTTCAAATTAAAGTAACTAAACTCAGAGATGCGTCTCTTGTGCAGAAGCATTCAGCTCAAAGGCATAGAAAAAATAGAAATATTTTCATCTTTATTTTTAAAATTTCACTTTCAATTCTTTGTTTTCTTTAGGATTAACAACAGGGATTAAACGGATATCTTCTGGGGTGTTGAGTTCATTTTCTCTGCTGATAAAAGAATTAAAAGGCAGGAAAGTGTTTTTAAAAAATAAGGTTTGTTTTAAAGTAAGACGTAAAGAAAGCAGAGAGAGCAGCTCCTCTGGGAGGAGGGGACTACAGAGCTAGAACATCCAGCATCACCGTTGGAAGCTGGGCTTCATCTTCTCTGGGGTGCAGCCCTGGATTTAGGGAAGACTGCCTTCTGGGATTTTCCAATCCAGAAGTGGGCAGAGTCTGGCAGGTGGGAGAGCTGACTCCTGGGAGTGGAGGAAAAAGGAAAAAGAAGGGAAGGTTTCGTTCAAGCCACTAGGAAACCCATGTCGTCTGCTGTCATCACTGCACCTGAGGCTTCCTCTGCATACAGGTGCTCATTGGCATTTTTAATGCAAAGCCAGGACTCAGTTACACATGAGCAAGTAATACACTGACCAAAGGGTAAGGAACTTTTAATTTGGATAATCTTTAAACATTTGTTAAAGGAAGGGATTTAGGGGTATGGCCTGTTGGACTCTGCTGATCACAAATGTAACCACACTAAGCCTACCTGCTGCATTCAGCAGATCTGTGGGCCCATAGTCACTGATGTAGTTGTCTCCCGTGCTATGCTCAGCCCTTCTTATACATGTGTGCTTGCTCTGAGTCAAAAGTCCAGGTTACTGGGGTAATTGGGCAGAAAACATAGCTTAAGATCAGTCAGCATCTCGAAACATTACTTGCAAATATTGGTCATCTCTGCTGTTCAGATCAAAGGTGCAACAAGGCAGAGGAAACCTAGTCACACTGCTTTAGGCAAATGGATTCCATCACTGCAAGATTAACCTTAGAGCAAGTTATGAGTAAGGAATCTAGCATTTTACAGTAGTTATCTCAGAGAAGTACTTTGAAAGGTCCATAAGAAATATTTCCACAGTTCTTTTCCAGGGTTCTTTCCCATATTTTACTCTCGTAGCTCATTCCCACAGTTTTTTCTTATAGTTCATCCTCACAGGACTTTTCCCAAATAAAGGAAGTCTTCCCATCCAAAGTCCATGATTCACCAGCTTAAATTGGTCTATGAGGCATCCAGTACCGCAAGCCACCCAGCCAGCCCACTGAGGCCAGGAAGAAGGAAGTGGAGGTCACCTTCTTCACCATTTGGGTTAGAATACAGCCACCGATCAAGAGCTCTCTCTCCCTATCTCTCTGCCAAGGAAACGGCTTACTTCCTATAGTGTTTCAAAACCAAACTTGCCTTTGCATTTTTCTTATTTGGCTGTTCACCAAGATGATGGTTAGTGAGTTCTTTTTCTTTATTTTACAGGAAAATCGAAAATATGGATCATACCCCAGAAAGGCAAATGCTTCTAAACCTTCGACAATGGCAAAATTGTTTACACCAGTGCAAGGGAGATTAAAAGTTAAGAACTACCCTGTAGCCAAGACTGTGTACTTTACAGCCATTATTCAAGGTTTCTTACTTGACAGTTTCATAGTGACCCTGTTGAAAATCTACAATATATGCTGCATCTAATGAAATGTGTGTATGTCAAACCAGAAGAAGAGAACTATAAACATATATTGTGTAAAGAAAAAAAAAAACAACAAAACCAGTCTCAGCAGATCAAGCAAAGACGTGTCTTGGGCATGGAACCAAAGTTACAATAAAACATTCAACTCCTGCTGTGCAGGGGGGGCATTTTAATGTAACATCACACTCATGGAAACACTTCCTGAAATAAACAGGATTTTTAAAAAAATCAAAACAAACAAAAGAAAAAAAGGGTGGGAGGGAAATGAAGCCCGTGGAATACCTATGAGGAGCTATTTACAATAAAATGTTTCCTTTGGAAAGTCTGGTTTCTTACTACAGGGATTTCCTTTCTATCTTTATGGTTGCTTAGAACTCAGGAACACAGACATCTGCGCTGTGAGTGGAAGAAAGTTCTCCGTTTTGTTACTCAGAAATGTGGAGCAGGTGGAATGGATCCAGTGATTCCAGTGAGTGCAACAGCAAGAAACAAATGCAGATTTGATGCTTCCTTGTTTTCTCATCTGCATTTCTCCACCAAGAAGGGACGCTCATTCATACGGAAAATTAAGAAGAGAATGCTGGAACTCACAAGCTCCCTGACAGTTCTGTTCAGAATGCTAATCTGTAGGGAACATGGGCCAGAGAGAGCCTCCAAATTCTCCAACTTCCATAAGTCTGATTTTCAATTTAAAATTGCCTGCAGATGCATATGCTATATGCCTTGGGTAAAAACAACACAGAGGTGATAAGAAAAATTTCTACCAACAGTTGTTTGCTAGAGATGTGCATATTAAGAGCATCCTAGCATACTTAGAACAATCTTACCTCTTGTTATTTAGCGACAAGATAGGTCCACTGTTTTTATATGGAGGTGACTTAATGTTACTGACGAGGTGATTTTCTACCAGAGGCAATAGAAGACTGGCCCTTTGCCTAAGTTATCTTTTACTGAGTCTTGGATTCAGCTCTGACAGCAAATACATGTTCTTAAAAAACTAATTTTACACCTCATTTGCTCTAGAGAACAAGACAACCTCAACTTTTCAAATTTTCAAGGTTTTATTCCTGGGATTATAATCCCCCTGCAGAAAGAATATGTATAGGAGACAGATTCTGTCTATGAAATGCTACACAAGTCTTTTCACACGTGAATTCAGTTCTCCTCTAGTTTCAACACTGGTATTTTTGAAGCCAGCCCAGTAGCTGAAGAGTCTATAAGAAAAATAAGAATGCTGGGGTCCTATTTCCCTTGCATTTAATGCTGATCCAGGTATTTGGCCCAGTCACTGAACCTCTCTGTGCCTCAGCTTCCTCATCTGCAAAATGGGGGTTAAAATGCTTTGTCATAAGATTTTATTTGCAATTCTGGAACAAGAGGTGCTTAAAGTAGCAAAAAGTGCTTTGTAATTATTATAAATGCTGTATTATTTGATTTTCTTGTACTGTTGAGGAAAAGACTCCTCTGTGTAATAAAATAGTGCTTCAGTTTGGTCACACGGTGTTGTGTCACTGAAGCCTTCCCACCAAGCTACCTGGGACATTATAAGCAATAAAGATTGAGGGAGTCAAACCAGGACGTCTAGTAATCTATAGCAAATGGATTGCCTCATACTACTGAGCAAGACAGAAGTGTGTTCCATTTCATTGATAGGCATCTCCTAGGCATCCTGATTGCATATGCACACTGTCAAACACAGTTCCACTCCACTGAGAGCCAACCATGAAGTCAAGCTTGCAGAGAAGCCAGAGTTCCTTACAGACCTAACGATTTCCTTCAGGAAGGTCAGGCATAGATCCTAAAGGGCGCATAAAGGAACTACACTACTGGGACTTTGCTCAGCTGAGGTAAGTTCCACATCCAATACGAATAGCAGGTTTGTTGTGTGGCACTTACGGTAAAACAGGGCACTTCTGCAATGTCTACCACCCAATTCAGAGTTGCCAAGTGTGGAAAGGACTGTTTTCTCTTCAACTACTCTTCCCTTGCCATTCCAGGGCCCACATTCCTGTTCCAGCCATTTGCATGTTATGTTTCTACCAGAAATCTGTTTCTAAATTATTAGAACTATTTTTTAATAGCGTGGCTTAGTCATGTGCCCTATCTGCTTCTCTGCTGTTAATTGAATTTCATCATACCCATACCAAATCATGTGACGGACAATAGCAGGGGCATGGATGAGATTAGGGCAAATGCCAAAGAGGGGACTCTTGGTTTAGCATCCAAATATCAAGCAGATTTCTCTAAATTGTAAGTTAAATTGTGATAAGTCTTAATAAGTCTTGCTCATGACATGATCCTCAAAATGAATACTGCTGAAAAGTTAAGTGTTTGGCAGGTGCATTTCTCTGTTACTTATTTCCATATTTATAACAACACTGGGAAAACTGTAGATGTGTGTTCCAATCTCTCAAGGATCCACTGCAATGAGCAGTGGACTATGTCTAAATGAATGCTTGCCTTCTATCAGCTTTGTTTCTTTATGGTAAAAAGATAATTCCCGTTTTGTACCTTAGTTTTCATACATGGCTGGCACATCTGGTCCATGAGTTCACAGGCATTGAAATATCATTGTGATAGTTCTAACAAAGTATTCATCCCCTGGAAAATAACTGAAGCAATTTGAGATAAATGAAAGCCACAATCTAGGAAAAAGTTCAGCATGAAAATATTTCCATGAAGGGAAGGAACGGACAGACTGTTTGACAGTCATACTAGCAAGCACTGGTACTAATCTCTCTTTTAAATGTTGCCCAACTTCCATTGCAAGAGATGTTATTTCATATTAATTAAATTATTGCTAACAGCAAAGTTTTAAGAGTGAAAGAAAATAGGTTGTGTGCATTCTCTTCAGCCCAGGAGCAACTGTTCCTGCAGTTCCTGTGTCTCCTAGGGGGGCCATCACTGGGATCAGAAGGGTTGCCACTTGTAACAGCAGAAATAAAGTTTGCAAAAGATTTAGGCAACAGTATTTTATCTCAAACTGTTTAGTTTTTGCATTTAAAATTTCTCACATGTTTGTTCCTCTATTGTTAACTTTTTCTGTAAACCCATTATGTAATTTATGTATTCATATTTCAATGTTATTAATAAGCTCATTCTTTATAAATGAGGCTTACCTTTACAACCTGCTGAGTGCTTATGGAACCTCTAACAAGGAATATTCATGGTTATATGCTGATATTTAAAGTAATGAAACCATCCATGTTACATTACATAAAACTAGATGGAGAGCACACTCTATTTTTAAAACATTTGATTATTTTCTTCTGTCAGAGTGGCATAACATACACACATAATATACAAACACACACACACAGGCACCAGAATAAGGATTTAAGAATCAGTGATTGGGGGGTTACTGGGATTTCTGGGATTTCCTTATTTTTTTTCTTTTCCCCTTTCTTTTTCTTTCTCTTCTTTTTTTGGGGAGGGGGCTTACTTTGATACTGGAGATTGAATCCTGACTCGCAAGCATTGATGAGCAACATGGAGCTAGGCCCTCTGGACTCATTCTGATAACTTAATAATAATTTGGAGCCATTTCATTTGATCGCTTTAGTGATTTAGATTTATCTATCTTATTGATTGAAATCTTAATGAAATATTTGAGAGATCACTGATAAAAGTAGATCCTAGATGCCTATTTATGTCATGACCTAATGCTTCCAGGATGAACCCAAGCCACTCTTGGGAGAGGCGGGGGGGGGGGGGGGATAAAACACAAGGGAAGCCTTCCTTGTTATTCCCATATAAAATACTGACTTGAGACTGAACTTCAGGTCTATTGGCAGGAAGGAGGCCTTCACACAATGGAAAGTGAAGTGGGTCCTCCTGAAGACCTTTCGGGATAAATTCTAGTATTCCATCTCAAAAGTGGGCAGGGCAGTTTCACATTCATTTCCTGTCTAACTGGACTATTTGTCTTCTTCAGTAAATCTATTACTTAATGAGTCTGGAATTACTAAAGAGGCATTGTTGCAAAATGAATTATAATGTATTCGATGTATCAGATGCAATGATTGATGTGAGGTTCCCTGTTTTTGTTTGTTTTCTTTTTTTGCAATAAGGTCTTTATACTCATTGCTTATATTTCCATTTTGGTTCTATGAAAAGCTATATAGGGTAAGAGTGGTATAGACAAACCAGCTTTGAGTGCATTTGATCTACAATGAAAACTCTACAAATTTACTAAAGAGTGAATGAAATTTTCTAGCCAGAGACATCCTATACCCATTAATAACAGCAATCAAACATCTCACAAAATGTGCCTATTTAATATTAAAAATATTTCCTACAGTAAGGCAGATCAAAATCCAAATGTTTATAAATACGTGTTATATGTATTTACATATATCTTCTCTACATAGTGTAATGGTGTGCTTGCTAGTGAAGGGTTCAAGGAAGACACTTTGATGATCTAATAGGCGATCCGTGTCTGTTAGTACCGGTACGCATGCACACCCCTCCTCTGTGGCCTCTACGCCCCCATTTATTCACCAAAACTCATTCCTTGTAAATTTTCAATCATGCAGTCCTATAAACTCGCAATTTTTGTTTTTAGAAGAGCAACTGGAATTCCAGCACAATTTAGGTTTAAATCCAGTATCTAATTCTGTAAGTTTTAAAGTACAGAGGTAATATGTTTGAGTCCTAACAGCCTCCTGTGTCGATGTAGTGGGGAGATGTGAGGCTGATCCTCAGGTTTCCCTGCAGTCCTGCATCAGCTGGGGTTCTTCCTTCTTGCAGGCATTGCTTCACATACTGGTTCTCAATGAAGCTCGAATCTGAGTTGCAGCACAATGATTCTCTGAACTTCACTGGACATGTACATGTGCTGTGCAGATCACCTCAGAGGTTGGAATTCCTTCATTGTATTGTGAAGTTTTATGGACAGTTATTTTATAATTTATGTGTTTAATATAGGAATCAATTAACTCTGGTGTTTTAGTTTCTATAAAAATAAAACAAGCTGCATTTTTTTTAACAATTGCACATTGTTCATAAGATGATTTTCTGGGGTATTTTTGTACTTTTCATAGCTGAACTCTTGCCCATTTTAGAAAAACAGAGTGATACTAATCAGGACTGTCAGTGTACAATAAGGAAATAAATAAGCCAGATATATATGTCTGCGTTTATATATGTATTTGTCTATGTTCATGCATACACATATAGGCATATACACATATGTAGATATATGTATATATCTGGTTTATGTAGCTATAAAAATTTAGGATCCACAAGTGAGAGAAAACATATTCAACTCTTGAATAAGATGATGGTTAAGCCAGGTCTAAATATTTATAGTTACATTAAACCACATCTGTATTATTATGGAATGCAACAGTGTGTGCAATGAATATACAGCAACAAATAACTTTTAATACGAACAGAACAGTCCTCATTCCCCCAAAGTATTCTCTGTGTATGCATTTCACTTTGCCAAATAAAGTTACTTGTTCTGTAATTTCCCACTTAATTCACTAAGTACATCCGAAGTATTTTTAAGCTTTTAATCCTTAACATTTGAAGGACAGTCCTTGTACTGAGCATTGGTCTCACTAAATTTTTCTCGGTCTGTTGTTTTTATTTATTAGACTGTACAGGGAGAATTGACATATTTTTGGCTAATTACAGAAGCCTCTGTGAAGGTAGAAATAGCTAAACCAAGGCATTTTTATTAGAAGTTTCTTCTCATCCCTGGGGGTTGCTTGCTTTCCTTCCTACATCCATCCTGTGATCCTTCTCCTCCCTTCCCCTTCCCTGCTCTCTGCTTTCTCTCTCCTTGCTTTTTGTTTTGAGTTTTGCTTTTCCATAAACAAACAAAAAACATGCCAATAAAAGACCACACTGCCTGTTGCCTTCACCTGAGTAGGTTCTCTCTTCCTATGTAATCTACCATCTGACCACAGGAGGGGAGCATCAGTCCGAAATTCAGAGGAAATGCCAGTGTGAGGCAAGGCTGGTCAAGGGATGCATTGTGTTCCTTCTTTCTGCATTTTCCCTTTTCTACATCACACGAAAGTAATAGCCTAAAAATAAGCAAGGTTTCATCAAGTCTTCTGGAATGGCTTTTCACATTGAGTTTACAGCTTTAATGGGGGACGCCCAGGAAACTTGGCCACCTTACCCAGTCTCCAAATATTCCAGCCTCACTCAGATCCTCCAGACAGGTCACCAGATTTGCTCCCAAACTCTCCACTTCTGTTCCCCAAGGGCACAGACAAGAAAAGCATTTTATTTGTGTAGAGATTGTCTTACTATGATTTATTTTTTACTACTTTAGATAGAATTATTTTGTTTTAAAATGCCTTTAGCAAAACATATTGTTTCCCAAAATGTTTTTTAAAGAGAAAAATTAGGGATTGGTCCTTTAAAAAAATATTTACCTCCCAAGAAGCACAGAAATAAAAATAAATAATTTCTTGGTTTTCTTACAAAACATTTTGGCTTCTTCAGTATTTATTCCATTAACCCAACAGTCCTGTCTATAATGGCATTTTAGGCCCTGCTGAAACAAAGCATTCTGGTTTCTTGGTGCTGCATTTTCTAGGTTATGCAGGGGCTGCTATTGGAAAAGCTATGGCCAGAACAAGCCAGATGCTCCCATTTCGTTTTAATTACAGATGGAAATGAAACAGAGGTCCACTTATGTGACCTCTGTTTTGTGTTTTGTTTCTGATTTTTTTTTTCTACTTTGTTTCAGAGTGTGGTGTGTGTAAAAGAGTCAACAGGAAGGAGACTGGCAACAAAGCCATCCTCATTTAGGCAGTTGGAGTTAAAGACTGAGCCCAAAGAAAGAACCAGAAGATGCCACCCTGCCTTGGCGGGGAGGAGATTCATGCCTGATCCAGTGTCAACCACAACAGAGGAGGCCCCCTGCTGCTACGTAGGGGGCTGGCCTTTGGGGTCAGCCCCTTTCTCTGCAAGCCAATCAGGTCTTCCCCTTATATACCAGAAAGGATCCATTCTTTAATCATCTGTATAGTTTTTAAAGATATCTTTATTGTCAATAATTAGATTGTATGATCAAATCTTGTGATGGTGTCCCCATTTCCCTCTTCCCTGTTCCCAACCCACTGGGGGCCCTCCTCAGTGGGCATACTGGATCACACTACCCCCATGGGGTAGGGGTTATGAATTGCACAAGAGATAGCCATTGTTTTTGTTTTCCTCCTTTGTGTGTTGCTGAGGGGGGCAAGACGCTAGATATTCTCCCCTACCATGGCTCTTAAAATCTTCCCTCCCCCTCTTCAGCTCAGTTCCCTGTGTTATGATGGGTAAATTTAAGTCTGCATTATTGTTGAGATCCTAAATGTCTCTGGATCTTTGCCCTGGGTTGTGTTGGGTAACCTTGGTGTCTGTCTCCATTGACCTTTCATGGGTTATCTGACTTGCTATTGAAGTAGGTCTCTTGTTTATCTCAACACTTTAGCATGGGTTTCCCTTGGGCCCTACATGATAGGCCAGGGGTGGTTCATCTGCCTGCGTTTCAGCCATTATCCCATGTCTTGTTGGTGGGATTGGGTTGTCCACAGCTCTCACTTCTTAAAAACACAAACAGAATCTCCATCAGAGGGTGAGATCAATATAGGTTAAATGGGACGACATTGCTGTTTTGGCTAGCTCCTAATGGATGTAGCCTCTCTGTAGCTCTCTGGTAGTGAGAATTTCCCCTTGGAGCCCTGGTTCTTGGTCCCCATAGGATTTTGCCATGGTTCTCAGTTCCAGTTAAGGGTTCCTTGTCATTGAGGGGATCTCTTTGCCAATCAGTAAGCGTTGATTACTCACCTAGGCTTAGTGCCACTATTGCACAGATGAGCATTTTTTGACTTGCTGGTCTCTTCCATATAGCCGTATGTTCAGCATTCTTGTGACAACTGTCTATATTGTATAGCAGTGGTCTCTGATTTCTCCAAATATCATTGATCAATTTACCCTATCAGCTCATGTAACCCCTTCAAGCACTACACATGCTCTGGGAACTGGTTACTTTTCTGGCTCTAGCAGGGTTTATCAGTGTTGCGTGACTATCCTCTGTTGTATCTTCAGGAATAGGGTCTTACCTTAGGCCTGAGGC
Organism: Zapus hudsonius; assembly: GCA_004024765.1. Classification (NCBI taxonomy): domain Eukaryota; kingdom Metazoa; phylum Chordata; class Mammalia; order Rodentia; family Dipodidae; genus Zapus; species Zapus hudsonius. The sequence continues at coordinate 36,588 of PVHP010011967.1, forward strand.
AAGTATACAGGAGCTTTGACAAAAGCTTGTCTTGTTTTGGGGACCTCGTGAGTCACTTCGATCAACAGCTTAGTGTGAGAAGTAATCAATGACTGGGACAGGGAGATGCAGGCCTGAGCAATGTTTCTTGGGGATAGGCTTCCTCCCATTCTATTCATGGCCTCTCTTACCAGGTGATGTCCACAGTTTTTTCAAGAGATTACTTGTGAAATTCAGGGTTTTAAAGTATCGATTCACTATTGGTTTAGCCAATTTTAAAAGTCCCCCCACTCTCCTGTTACTTCCCCACCCCAATTCCACCCATCCCCTTTAACAGTCTCTCAATCCACCTGTCAGGTTTCCTTAGAGTTTAAGCTTAACATGGTTAAGAACCGCATATGAGGGAGAAAATGCGGTATTTGTCTCTGTTCTTGTATGAGTTCAAAAAGTTTGATCTGCACAAGTCAGTCCACTTTTCTTTAAATTTCATTATGTCATTTTTCCTTTTAGCTGCGTAGAGTTCCATAGTATAAATGTAGCACAACTTTGATATCCATTCGTCTAGTGATGGGCATTTGGGTTGATTCCAATTCTTAGCTGTTATGAATTGTGGTGCTATCAACATGGTTGAGCAAAAGTCTCTGTGCTGCAGCCAGGAATCTTGAGGGTAGATGCCCAGTAGAGGGAGAGCTTGGTTCGCTGGTAGCTCTATATCCATTCTCTTCAGGAGCATCCACACTGCTTTCCATAGTGGTTGTACAAGTTTGCAAATTCCACCAGCAGTGAATGAGGGTTCTTCTTTCCCTGCATCTTCACCATCATGTATTGTTGGTGGATTTTTTAATGAATGCTGTTCTGACTGGAGTAAGGTGGAATCTCGTTGTAGTTTTGATTTGCATTTCCCTGATGATTAAGGATGAGGAGCACTTTCTTAAATGAGAATTGGCCATTTGTGTTTCCTACTCTGTGAATTCCCTGTTGAGATCAATGCCATATTTTGTAAGGGGGCTGTTTTATTTTTTATTATTTAATTTTTTGAGTTCTTTGTAAGTTCTAGATATTAGATGTCTGCCCATGTTATAGCTGGCAAAAATTATCTCCCAGTCTATTGGGTCTGAGTATGGTATGTTTGTCTGTACAGAAGCTTTTTAGCTTGATGAGATCCCATTGGTTAAGTGGTTGTTGTACTTCCTGGGCTACTGGAGGTTTTTGTTTTTTTTTTTTTTTTTTTCGGAAGTTTTTCACTACTCCTAACTCATGGAGAGTTCCTCCTAGTTTTTCTTCCAGAGTTTTCAGAGTTTCACATTTTATGTTGAGGTCTTTGACCCATTTGGAGTTGATCTATGTCCATGGTGAGAAGAATGGGTCTAGTTTCATTTTTTCACAAGTATTTGTCCAATTTGTCCAGCACTATTTGTTGAAGATGCCATCTTTGCACCAGCAAACATTGTCGGCACCTTTGTCAAAAATCAAGTAACTGTAGTTACTTGAATTAAGAGCAGAGTCTTCAATTCTGTTCAACTGGTCTCTGTTCATATGCGAGTACCATGCTGTTTTTGATACAATGGCTTTGTAGTATGTCTTTAGATCAGGAATGGTGATACTTCCTGAGGAAGTATTTTTACTAAGGATAGATTTGGCTGTCTGAGTCCTTTTGCCATTTCAAATAAATTTTGAGATTATTTTTTCTATGTTTGTAAAGAATGAAGCTGGGATTTTTATTGGCATGGTATTGAATTTGTATATTGCTTTTGGAAGAATTGCTATTTGTACAATATTAATTCTACATATCTAGGAGCATGGAATATCTTTCCATTTTTTCACATCCTCCTCTATTTCCTTCTTCAGCATTTTTTTTGTTTCATTAGACAAGTCCTTCACATCCTTGGTTAGTGTTATTCCAAGGCATTTGATTTTTATCCTGCCACTTTGCTGAAGGAATTTATCACTTTCAGGAGTTTCCTGATACTATTCTTTGGGTCTGTTATGTATAGGATCACGTCATCTGCAAGACAGATAGTTTCACTTCTTCCTTACCAATGCATTTGTTGGGTGATGATGTTACTGATTTGAGATCTCTCTGTCTTTGTTATGAGGGCATTTAGCACTATGAATTTTTTTCCCTTAGGGCTGCCTTCATTGTGTCCCATAAGTTTTGATATGTTCTGTTTTTGTTATCATTTACCTCTAGAAAATTTTCAGTTTCCTTTTTGATTTCTTGAATGACTGTTTTCTTGTTTGATAATACATTGTTTAGTCATGAATAGTTGGCATATTTTCTGTTGTTCCTCCCATTGTTATCAGCTTTAGCTCATTGTGGTCTGAAAAAATGCAGGGGGCTACATCAATCTTCTGAATTTGTTGAGGTATGGTTTACGTCCTAATATTTCATCTATTTTAGAGAAGGTCCCATGGACTGCTGAGGAGAATGTATATTCTGTAGTCTTGAGAGGGAATGTTCTGTATATGTCTGTTAGGTCTAGTTCATCTATGGTATTGTTAAGCTCCATTATTTCCCTAATGATCTTCTGTTCAGATGACCTGTCTGCAGATGATAGTGGTATATTAAAGTCTTCTATTATGATGGAATTAGAGTCTGTTTGTTTTGTTTTGAGTAAATTTTACTTTATGAACTGTGGTGCAATTCCCTTTATGAGTAAGAAGTGACCTTCATTATCCTTTTTAATTAATTTTGGTTTAAAGTCTTATTTTGTCAGATATTAATGTAGCCACACCTGCTTGTTTTTTTTATTTCCATTTGCTTGAAAGATAGTTTTCCATCCTTTTACCTTCAGGAGATTTCTGTCTTTAGAGGTTTAGTGAGTTTCTTGAAGGCAGCAGATGGAAAGGTCCATTTTTCTGATCCACCCTACTAATCTGTTTCCTTTTATAGGACAAATAAATCTAGAAATATCAAATGTGACAAATTCCAATTCTAGACCCAGCTTATTTAAGAATCAATCAACTCTGTTGGGCCCTGTTACCTTCAGGTGTGGCTCTGCTCTCACCCAAGCTGAGCCTGAGGCTGCCTCCCTCCCTGTTGGGCTGTGGGCTGGCTCAAAGACTTGTACATTGTACATCAATGGTCAGTGACTCCTATGCCAAGTGACCTTTGGCACATGAGACACCTGTGCTTGGACACACCTAAGTGACTCTCTGACGACTGGCATTTGCATCGCACCAGCCATTATCTCTTCACTGGTGGAAGTTGGAGTGACAATAATGCTGTCCTACTGAAGTGTTGTGGAGACTAAATGAAATAATAAAGTATTTATAGTACTCAACATGAAACCTGAAAAACAATATGTGGGGTCATTTTCTCTCTAATTATCTCTCTGATAAAGAATGAATCTGTTGCAATTCATACAAATAAGAGAGAGGAGACACAGTAAACAAGCATCGGTCAACAAAAGGGCAGTAATTCTTGGTTTTGTGATGGAGTCAGAGATACCTGAACAGCAGAATATATGGCTTCCAATGTTCCTGGATGTCGCCATATGCAGGTATTCAGGCCTAACCACAGCTGTAAGGTAGGTGTCTTGTGACAGTTTACTTTCCTCTCCTCAAATGGCACCTGTAGGAAAGCTATTCACAAATACTTTAGTTTGAGAGGGACTGGCCCCAAAACAGTCACATCTGGAGAGGGCTCTTCCTGTCCCTGTCCTCTTCCTCTCCCTCTCCCGCCCTTTTCCTATCTGCTGTGCTACTCGAAGCAAAATTCACAGGAACGCTGACTCATCTCAGGGTGGTGTTGCGGCATCACCAAGCCATCATCCAGCACTCTGAGATTTCTCTCATGTGTAAAACGATGCATGTCAGGGGAGACAGAGAAAGCTTGCAAAGATGCCTCAAAAAAGAAAGGACTTTTAAAAAGAGAAATGTAGAGAAAAAGTCACTTCCTTACTCTTTAAGTTGGATTAACACTAATATTATTTTTGTATTATAATACAAACCCATTAAAAGTAGTCCCATATATAAATATATATTTGGGAATGAAAGCATAGTATTTCTTTTCCTAAAGATCAGAAACTAATTATACTCAATTTACAGAGAAAGAAGCTAAGAAATGCCACATAAAGAGATGTTACAGAGCTAGGTTATGCCCACCTCCATGATAGAGAACATGTCCCTAACGGTAGATATTTGCATGTCTAAAACATGATTGTTGATTTACTATAAAAATAATGTTTAAACTATATAGTTCATTTTAATGTAGAATCAAATTTAGAGGTTATAGCATCACCATTCCCTGTCTTTTTCTCTTTCCCTGTTTCCTCCTTTCTGACCTATTCTGTACTCCACTGTACTCTCTGCCCACTGAAGTCCTGACTTTTCTCATATGCTCTGCACACTGAGAGGAAAGTAAGATACTGAATTATGTCCTTATAAATGGTTCAGGAATAATTTGATAATAAAATTGGAGATTCAAAAAATTAAAAATCAGTGAAAATGTTGGGTTAGGGACCAATAACATGATACCTTTTTCTCCTATAGTCTCTCAGTTTGTGGGTCTTCAGAATAGCAATGTTTTAGAGCCACTAGAGAGCAACTCTGGTTGTCTCTGAAACTGTTGGAAAGAACATTCTTCTGCCTGCAAACAGTGGAGCCGACAGCCAACGTGGCTGAGTCAGCTTGCAGCCTCTCTCTAGGTGCAGCCAGAGCCTCCTGAGTGCCTGTGTCTTTCAGGCTGACGATTTTGCACATCTATGAACAACAGCAGCAGCAGCAAAAGGAACAACTGAAAACTGCTTTGTGCTCCAATGTAGGTGATTCACACTGGATTGTCTTATTTTCATGGAGAAGTGCTCAAATTATTTGTTCTAATGGTCATTATGAATTTCCACATATTTCGAATTTTAAAAATATATTTGACAAAAGTCTCTTTTTTACTGGGTTGGGAAAAACAACTTAAAAACAATAAATTCCTGGACTGCTATTCTGTAGGCAGCAGTTTGGGAAATGATGTTCAAGTATCAGTGTGCTGATCAGGAAAGTTTATTTAAGTCTCTTTGATGTGCAAGGCTCTTTCACTAACTTTGTGCCCTAAACCAAAAAGGAAAATTACAGGTTTATTTATTCCTTCAAACCCAGGTCACCCTGGACTTGTACTTGAAACATTCTATCATTTCTCTCCTTTCATTCTCAGCTCTAATTATTTCTAAAAATTAATAAAACCTCAAAGGGGCAGTAAGTACAGAAAATGCCATCTTTCATTTAACTCTCATGTCAGTGCTGAAAACAGTCAGAATTATTATCACCATTTCCAGATAAAAATCTAATTCTTGCTGACTTCACGTGGACAGTTGGAACTCAAGTACCCAGTTTAGAAAGCTGGAGTCTCTCAGCATCTAACCCTTCTCAGCAGTCGGCACTAGACCTCCTGGGTGTCTGTGACCTTGGAAAACACCTTCATGTAACCTTGTGTTTTTCTTCCACTTCAGTGCCTTAAATTTATGCTGGGTGCTTGATCTGTATTTTTTCAGTAGAGATCAAGATGTCTGCAGAGGGAAAGAGGGAACAGGCTAGATGTTGCTTCCCAGACAAAGGCTGTGTGCTTCTCATGCCTTTGAGTGGCTCCACACTTCAGGGATCCTCAGGAAGCACAAAAGACTTGTGAAAGGCAAAGATCAGGCCATATGACTGCTAAAAAGCCTCCTCTATGTCCTGTCCCTCCAACTGGCCCCCAGCGAATACTATTTGCTTAAATAATGATCAGAACATAAAAGACACAAAGTTGCCAAGAGCTTCTTCATTCATCTCTGCTCAGCTAAGGGTGAGGGGAGGGTAGTAGGCAAGAAAAAACAAGCCTGCCCTGATGTGACCATGGAATGGTTTCTCCACACTGATGTTTGAACTGGAATCCCAAGAGTCCTTATTTGTAAGGAACAAAGAAGTTGGGAGGCAGGACCCCAGTCCCTTTCTCAAATAAATGAATAGGTGAATGAAGTGAGATGGGTGGCCCAGTAACTACTCAGTAGTTGTCAGAGCAAAAGGCTCAGTGATGCTCCCTTTCTGGTGCTCCCCTCGGTGGAGACTGGAGACAGTATTTTGGAATGGCAGAAATATAGGGGAATCACAAAGAAGACCTTTGGAATTAATTAGAGGTTTGAAGACTAACTCTGGCTTGCTCAGAATATCCAGCCTGACCAAGGTCATATTATTCTCTGAGCTTTAGTTTCCTGCTGCCGGCAATGAAAACAAAAAACACATTCACAGGTTTTATACAGATTAAATTATTTGCTGCCCCTAAAAGCTTTGTGAATGGAAAATCTACTCATTACTGGAAACCAACCAGAATCCCCAGGAACACAATGTGATTCAGTGTTCCTTCCTACTTCCACTATCACTCAAGTTGAGGACTCTCAACTGTAAGATACACCACATTTCACACACCACAAAGATGGAAGATGTAGATAAATAGAATAGTACTAACCTGACAATGTACACAGCCTATTCCATGCCCAACACCACATAAAAACAAACCCATCAGTATAGTAGTTGCTGCATACCATGTACTTAAATTCACACCTACCTGTGGTGCACCTTGAAATCTGGGATCGTCGCTTATACAACACATAAGCACACTGTTCTGGCATCCAGCAAAAGGATTTAAATTGGGAGAATTAAGAACTGCCCATTAAGGACTGATCACTGCATGGTCCCTTTCCAGGCAGACTGGCTGTTAGGTCCACACTTCTCTGGGTAGGAGTGCTGCAGCCCAAATAGCAAAGCCTTTCTCAGTGTTGCCAGTTGTATTTCTCCAGCCCATCCTCCTGTATGTAGCCAAAGAGAAGGACAAGTGGTAGAAAAGAAAGGAGAGAGAGAGAAAAGGAAGGAAGGAAAGAAAGAAAAAGAAAGAAAGAAGAAAAAAGGATAAAAGCTGCAAAACTGAGAAGCAGTACTTTCCAGACAGCAAGTGCTTGGTGGCCATTCATGTAAGGTGCAGGGTGAGGACATTCTTTGTAGAATCAGAAGGATTTTACAAAGTGAGTCTAGAATGCTAACAACACAATTCATGGAATGTCTTCTAATCTCATCAGTTTCCTTAAAAACTAAACTCCTTCATCTGGTTCCTAATCAGCTTGTTAGTCTCTGAAGTATACCAAAACATCTTTCAGGACAGCTGTGTGCTATTACTTTTCCTGTTTACTTTTTGTGGTTCTGTTACTTCTCTGCGAATTTTTAAGTGAATTCTGTTATTTACATCAAAATAAGATCTAATTTGTTCATTAAGATAATTTGACAAATATTATGCACATTTAAATTAATACTACCATACCATACCAACACTTGCAAATAATTATCATAGAAATCAGGAACCTGGGGGTGGGGATGATACTAGCTATAAGGAGGCCATGCATCTCTCCTTCCCCACTGTGATGAAGCCATGCATCTCTCCCTCCCCACTGTGATGAAGCCATGCATCTCTCCCTCCCCACTGTGATGAAGCCATGCATCTCTCCCTCCC